>JARQZJ010000091.1:11475000-11662500 GCA_030704895.1 Henosepilachna vigintioctopunctata
AAAATAGAATCAAGTTATATATCATATTATCCTATATAACGAGAGAATGCGGTGTAATAATTAGTTGTATTCATTGTTGTTCGAAATCGCTCTGTTTGACGAATATTGGAGCGTGTTGCTGATTCATAATTCGTTATAATTACTCCTACCGATTTATTTTCCAATTATGTATCAAATATTAAATGTTTGTTTTCTGTGATGTAGGGATAGTGCATTTGTTTAATTTGCGATATATCAAAGAGAAATTTCCATGATACACGCTCGAATTTCTGGTTTATTTGAGCATGTTCACGAGAACAATCCCAGTTTGATTCAAATTGATAGACATTTTGAATATTCGAATATGAAAAATATCATGCTATGTATGGATTGAACTAGAGGTATGCAGTATAACTTGAAAATTGGAAAAATTAAATGACTTTGTACGGATAAGACAATCACTTAATCTAAATTCATTATCACTGCTATATTGAAAGAACATCATTGAATAGCACCTGCATTTATATGATGCAAATTCATCACAATAAAATAGGTGATCAATTCAAACTATTGAAATTTTTAATGAATGACACGGAGGTTTCGCTTATCTGTTGGAGAAACATTATGTTGAAAACAAGAAATTAAAATTAACACACTTGGCTCAAGTTTCACTAAATATATGAAAAACTCATTTGTTTCGGGTGGTTAACCCATTATCAAGAGTATACAATGTTACTAAGTATACAATGTGGAAAAGGAACATCACATCCATTTATTTCGGGTACAAAATGATTAGCGATTTGGAATTTAAAAGCGAATTAATTATTAACATGGCTAACGGCAGAATCCTAAATTTAGCCGATTAGGGTTGTTGGATTTTCGCACAATGTGCTTTTATGTTGGTTGAATAAGCTAAATTGAGAAATTATTGATACATACAGGTACCTGTTGCTTTGTGTATAGACCGTTTTCAATTCTGGAATACGATTCAATAGTAAATCTATAATTTGAATTTTATGTGTTTCATATTTTCTCTCTTCGACCTGATATAATCAGAACTGAGATTGTAAAAACGACCACAGTATTTTTAATGTTATTTTCATGTTTCATATGTTTTCAAATGAATTGAAAAATGCAATTCACTTTAAATGAGCAAGAATTAAGCCTGATTACAACTACGTAGTTCAATTTAATGTGTACAAACTCAAAGTACCGAAAAAGCTAGTCCGACGTATTCGCCATTTTGCTTGAGTTGAGTGGAATGCATTTTTGTATGCATTATTTGAATAATAACGAATTATCAACTCGAAGTACAGAAAAAGCTAATTCGGCGTATGCGCCATTTTGCTTAAGTTGAGTGGAATGCACTTTTGTATGCATTATTTGAATAATGACGAATTATAAACTCTAAGTATCGGAGAAGCTGCTCCGGCGTATTCGCCATTTTGCTCAAGTTGAGCGGAATGCATTTTTGTATGCATTATTTGAATGGTAACGAATTATTAACTCAAAGTACCGAAAAAGGTGGTCCGGCGTATTCGCCATTTCGCTTTAGTTGAGTGGAATGCATTTTTGTATGCATTTTTCTAATGATAATGCATTATAAACTCAAAGTTCCGGAAAAGCTAATCTGGCGTATGCGCCATTCTGCTTAAGTTGAGTGGAATGCACTTTTGTATGAATTATTCGAATGATAAAGAATTTTAAACTCGAAGTACCGAAAACCCATTCCGGCGTATTCGCCATTTTGCTCAAGTTGAGCAGAATGCATTTTTGTATGCATTATTTGAATGGTAACGAATTATCAACTCAAAGTACCGAAAAAGGTGGCCCGGCGTATTCGCCATTTCGCTTTAGTTGAGTGGAATGCATTTTTGTATGCATTATTCGAATGATAATGCATTATAATCTCAAAGTTCCGGAAAAGCTAATCCGGCGTATGCGCCATTCTGCTTAAGTTGAGTGGAATGCACTTTTGTATGAATTATTCGAATGATAAAGAATTATAAACTCGAAGTACCGAAAACCCATTCCGGCGTATTCGCCATTTTGCTTAAGTTGAGTGGAATGCATTTTTGTATGCATTATTTGAATGATAACGAATTATAAACTACAAGTACCGGAGAAGCTAGTCCGACTTATTCGACATTTTATTTGAGTTGAGTGGAATACATTTTTGGTGCATTGTTTGAATGATAACGAATTTAAAAATTTGAATATTTGAAATCGTTACCCAACATGTTTCAAATATGATTCTGTTTCATTCACTGCAAGTGAGAATGTGAAAGAATCTGGTTTTTACCAATAGTTATTTCATAACCGCAATCATCTTTCAGCTTTGATTGAACTATTCACATTATTATCTGATCCTATGTAAAATTTGGGTTTCATTTCATTAGTGATTTTCATTTTAATTGATATGAATCATTTCATGAAGACTCAATTATATTGTTTTGCGAAATATTGTAAACTAAATCTATTGATTATTTGATTAATCGATTCGAATTGTCTCCATTGTTTTGTCATTTCGAGTTTTTCCTCACCTTGGTAATATATTGAAAATTCAAGTCAGTAGTCAATTACTGATATAATAAGGAATCACCACAAAGGGAAATTTTGATATTCAACATCGTTAATGTCAATCTATATTCTATATATCGAAACAAATGGTATATTATTATTTCTGAGTCATACTAACCGAATTAAATGTACCATTGATATCAAGATATGAACAATATCATATTTAGAATTTTTGTAGCTCAATTGACGACACAACTCAATTGTGTACAGCAATGGAAACCGATCTCGTTTCCAGAAAACTAATTTGGCAATGCACCTTGGGAAATTGGTACTAACTTTCAAGTTAATATTCCATTTCTAATATTTGAAATTTTTCGGGCTGACGAAGAGATCCAACTGAAAAATATTTTCGATTGATAATTCAATAATCAATGTTTTTCCTTCATTTCTAGGCCTAACGTTATGGGTATGAGCTTCCATTCCATAACTACTCAACTCATAATATTCTTGAAACTTTCGCTTTGAAGTTGTGTTTAATGATGTATTGAATATTTGAATGATTTATGTCGACAATAATTCGAGTTTAATCTAAGTTTTGGGTATATTGAGTATCTGATCTTTCCTGTATGAAACATTCAATGTTTATTTGAATGATAACGAATTATAAACTCAAAGTACCGGAAAAGCTAGTTCGCGTATTCGCCATTTTGCTTAAGTTGAGTGGAATGCATTTTTGTATGCACTATTTGAATGATAACGAATTATAAACTCAGAGTACCGGAAAAGCTAGTCCGACGTATTCGACATTTTGCTAAAGTTGAGTGGAATGCATTTTTTTATGCATTGTTTGAATGATAACGAGATTAAAAATTTGAATATTTGAAATGGTTACCCAACATGTTTCAAATATATGTGAAAGTGAGAATGTGAAAGAATCTGGTTTTTACCAAGAGTTATTTCATAACCGCAATCATCTTTCAGTTTAGCATAACCTATTCACATTATTGTCTGATCCTATGTAAAATTTCGGTTTCATTTCAATAGTGATTTTGGTTTTAATTGATATGAATCATTCATGACGAACTAATTATATTGTTTTGCTAACAATTGTAAACTGAATGTATTGATTATCTGATTGATCGATTCGATTGGTCTCCATTGTTTTGTCACTTCTAGTTTTTTTTTTCACCTTGGTAATATATTGGAAATTCAAGTCAATTTTCAATTAGTGATATAATTAGGAATCACCATAAGGGGAAATTTTGATATTCAACGTCGTTTCTGTCAAACTATGCTTATTATTGATCAAATAAAAATCGAAAAAAATAGTATATTATCATTTCCCAGTCATACTAACAGAAATAAATGTACCATTGATATCAAGGTGTGAACAATATCATATTTAGAATTTTTGTAGCTCAGATTCCGACACAATTAAATTGAGTACAACAATGGAAACCGATTCCATTTCCAGCGAATTTGGCAATGAACCTCAGGAAATTGGTAACTTATTTTAAAATTAATATTCGATTACTAATATTTGAAATTTTTCGAGCTCACAAAGATACCCTACCGGTGAATATTTTCACCAGTAGGATATCTCTGATATTTGCAATTCTTTGAAATAATTGATTATACAATAATGAAAGTTTTGCCTTCATTTCTAGGCCTAAACTTCTGGGTATAAGTCTCCATTACATCATTACTCATCCCATAAAATGTTTGAAGCTTTCGTGTTTAAAATTTTTTGAAACTTCCATGTTTCGAAATTTCATTGTTTAATGAAGTATTGCATATTTGAGTAATTCATATCGACAACAAATTCGAGTTTCATCTTTGTTTTGGGTATTGAGTATCTGCTCTTTCCTGTATGAAACATTTAATGAATGTCGATTCAGTCTTCCATTCTTATCATTATTATCGAAAATGTTTTTCCTGATACAAAATACATTTGTAGTAGAACTCGGAATATCATTGACTCAAATGTTCAGGTTTTTGAGGTCTCAAATTATATTAGTTATTTTAATGCAAATCAACTCGCGAGAACCCAAGAGAGCGCATCCCCTGGGTGGTGGATGGGAAAAGCCCGTCGGCAGCATTTAGGCCGTTAAAAGGAGGAGGTAAATAAAATACCTCCCGTGAAACAAAATATTGGGAGGGACAACTCCGTTATCAAACCCAACGTGACATCGTTTTTGACATATTCGGAGTAAAGGTTCACGTTATGATGAATTCTTAGGTCTAGGGGTTCATTAGAGATGGCGACAGAGGAGCCTTTAAATGTCCAGCGGCAGCTCTTGAGTCTTCGAGGAAGATTGAGACCTTGCTCTTGAGTGGCAACTGACTGTAAAACCAGTAGCCAATACTTTATATTGATCATGGCCATGAAGAGGTTGAGGCTATCGGATGACGATCCTAAACAGCGTAATGGGACAAGGCGAGGCCAAAGAAGAAGAATAAGATGTTAATGCTAATCTAATTATTCATTTCGTTTCATGAAATGAAGAGCTCAATTGAGGTTTCATTACATCATCACTATCACTGGAGTAATTTCAGTTCTGTTGACTAATTCGCTAGATTCATATTTTCTGTTTCATCGTTTTGATTCGTCGAAATTCACAAAACTTGACATTGTGATTCATACCCTTCCGTGGTAAATTATTATCTGCGTTCGCAATTCAGTAGGCGCTGGAAAAATTTACTCAATTTCCCAAATCAATTTTTTCATGTTATATTTCAATCTACTCCCCCGGGTTTTAAAATTTCTTTTAGCTTCCGGGTAACCTCAGATGTATTCGACAGAACCACATTTAATCATGTTTCTTGAAATAGAATATGAACGGTCATATACTTTCGATTTGTCTCCTCAATTAATGAAAGTTCATTTCAAATTGTACTCATGAACCAATATCTTATCAGAAATTAACATGAGATGATATTTTCGATTGCTTTCTTGATAGTAGTACATTACACATATACGTCAAAACAAAAATTATAGGAGGAAATGAAATATGCCACAGAGAAAAGGAGTAATTTTTTTCAAGATGTATAAATTTTATACAAATTGTCAATTCAAAAAAGTGATATTGTTAGCTGATCATTGTTAGAAAATAATGGTTTTTCAATTTTCCATTGTCAATCAGAATATTTAGCATTCTTACTTTCGGAGAATGCCTCTATCAACTTCAGTGAATCTCCGTTCCCAAGTATCTATGAAAGCGAGCCATCAATTTCGAAAAAAGGGTCAGAATTCAGACACTGTCTGAGAGCAAATACGTCCAAGACCATATCAAATACGTTGAAATCCTATTCAATTCCATTTATGATGAATACATGGGTTGATGATGAAAATAATTGCTTTGACATATGATGAGAATAGTTCGATTGGAAAATTAATGTAAAAAAAATTCACACAGAAAAGCTGCTGCCCAAAAATTTTCAGATTGCAACGCTTCATTTTTTAATTTAATGGAAAGTCATACATGTCTTCAAATATTACATTTTTGATGAGAAATATGTTTTTCTTCGTATCTCAAGGTACCTTATCTAGGTATCTCGCGACAATCGACTGAAGTGTACTTTTCAAGAACACTTCACCATGTTTTTTGCCGGAAGACAGTAGACATTGTCTTTGTATATGTATGGAAAACAGAAAATAGACATCTGAATTATCTCCAACAATTGAACACAAGAATATGCATTTGTGAGAAAGCAATTGATCTAATGAATATATCGGTAGAACTGACTCTTTGAACAAACGAATTATATCATATATATAATTCATATAAAAATATATATATATATATATATATATATATATATATATATATATATATATATATATATATATATATATATATATATATATATATATATATATATATATATATATATATATATATATATATATATATATATATATATATATATATATATATATATATATATATATATATATATATATATATATATATATATATATCAACTGAGGTGTGTTGCCGTGGTAACGAATATGAGTGTAAAATTGTTGGGTTATCGGCAATTTGGGCTATTAAATTAATCCAAGACTAATCGTCAGTAATTCTATATTTCGAACTAAGGTTCAGTTCTTCTTCAGGAATGCTGGAATTGTATTACAAGATGTTAAGTAATTATAAATGATAGTGAAAAATACCTACATCTGACATAAGTGGTTAAACTGACAAAAAACAATACAGAAGTCTTTCAATAATCGATTACAAATGCAGGAAAGTTATTTTAAGAATAAGTATGTAGATAATAATGTAAACATGAAAATATAATAAAGTGACATTTCTTATGACATAGAACATTATTTGAATTGACGCATAGGTTACGAGTGTTTTCTGTAACTGTTGACAGGACGTCTGAACGTTGGTCTCAGCTATTTTTTCGAATTTAACCATTCTCATCCAACGAGAGTAAGTAGCTATATATGGAACTAAGATGCTCAATGTCTGCTCTTTTGTTGATGTTGTTCGGTATGTTCCTGATATAACACATCTCCAAGAACGTTCTTTTATTGTGATTTGTCTCTACTGAGAGAATTTTTGGCTGGTTAAGGTCAAAGTTGTGGTTTAAAGAAGACGCATGGCTGGCAAGTGCGCATCTTCTCGGCTGCAGACGGATGTCACTGCTGTGAATCGCCATTCTCCTTTTTAACGATTGGGTCGTCTGACCGATGTATACGGAATGGCAGTCTTTACAATTCACTAGATACACACAATCAGAGATGGACAAAGTTGAAATCTTGTCTTTTAATCTACTGAAGAGTCTATAAACAGAAAATAGGTTATATCTGGCCAATTTTATATTTGGAACATCACTGAGGGCGTGAATTAGTCTTCGTGTCAACCCCCGGATATAGGGCAGCACAACATACCTCGTGGAATTGGTGTTTTGAGAGATATCATCACTCACAGAAACATTATCCAACGGCCTGGTTTGAGTAATCGTTGGAAGATGCTGAAAACACTTCGTCAAGAAGGATCTGGAGTAGCCATTTTCCAAGAAAATATTGAAGAGTCTAGTTTCAGCAGACTTTAGATATTGAGGATGACAAATTGTTCTAACCCTGTGTACCAGTCACAGACCAGTGTCATAGCAGTGACATCCGTCTGCAGCCGAGAAGATGCGCACTTGCCAGCCATGCGTCTTCTTTAAACCACAACTTTGACCATAACCAGCCAAAAATTCTCTCAGTAGAGACAAATCACAATAAAAGAACGTTCTTGGAGATGTGTTATATCAGGAACATACCCAACAACATCAACAAAAGAGCAGACATTGAGAATCTTATTTCCATATATAGCTACTTACTCTCGTTGGATGAGAATGGTTAAATTCGAAAAAATAGCTGAGACCAACGTTCAGACGTCCTGACAACAGTTACAGAAAACACTCGTAACCGATAACCCAACAATTTTACACTTATATTCGTTACCACGGCAACACTCCTCAGTTGATATTACAGATATGGGTTTCTTTACGGATGTTTCCATACAATTTGGTCAACCTACATCACATAAAATGAAAAAATGGGCACACATTAACATAAAGCTGGCAAGGATCACTAACAGAAGGAATTTCCTACTAAAATGCAGAGCAACAGGACTAACACCAAGACACATCACACGAAACATCAAGTGTTTAACCAACTTACTCTGTGATGACAGGGACAATAACATTGAAATAACCAAATTTAAGAACAGAATCACTACTAAGATTCTCAATTTAGAAATTTCGTTTACTGTTAAACAACTCAATTGTTTGAATGCATCTCTGGAATGTATCAAAACTAATATAAAATCTATCATTCCTTGTCGAATGTATAAACAATTTGAAATCAACCAAACTAAAGCCTACAACAGGGCTTTCAAAAACAACCAAAGAATATTAACAAACAAACTGACAAAGCTGAGAGAATATTCTATGAAGTCAATTAGTTTCAAAGACCAATGGTTTGTCAACCTAACAACCTGCAAGTTTCCAACGGATGTAAAATTGCTACTTGGATTAGGTCCCAAATTCAGTATTAATCCTGTTCCTAGATGGTTCCCTATCACGAGATTGCTCTCAGATGTAGAATACATTATTAAGTTGGCCCCTTTTTCATCACTTGATGTTCTGAGAGCCAAATGTACCAACAACATTACTAACTATGCTCATCAATATAGTACTAACTCGTTTGTGTATCATCTCTTCGAAACAGCTGCTCATTTTCTGAAAACACATGAGAACATTATTATTACATCCGCTGACAAAGGTAATGTTACAGTAGCACTTACCCAACAACAGTACAATCAAAAGATGAAACACTTGCTCCAGGATCGCTCAGTCTATACAATACTGACAAAAGACCCAACGATGCAGGTCCAAAACAAAAATAATCAAATTATCGAACAACTAAAAGACAAAAACATTATTGACAGTATCACAGCAAAAAAGATGACAACTTATAAAGCCCAACCGCCCAGAATTTATGGGCAACCAAAGATTCATAAAGTAGATGCACCTCTCAGACCCATTGTCTCCACTGTTGGTTCGGCTACTTCTGATCTCAGTGAATACATGGCAACGATGCTATCAGCAGCATTCTCCGACTATCATGTCTATGCCATAAAAGACTCCATTCAATTCAGTGAAAGAATGAACAACTTTCAACTGCCGGATGGTTACAAAGTCATTTCATTAGATGTCGTCAACCTCTTCACCAATATCTCCATCGTTAATGTTCTAAAGATTATAGAACAGGAATGGTATGGGATCAGCAGTGTAACCAGCATGGACTTTGATATGTTTTGCATTGTGATGAGATTTCTGTTCAACTCAAACTATTTTGTCTTTCAAGGAACTACATACTCCCAGATTTTTGGATGTCCAATGGGTAGCAAGTTGAGTCCTATCTTGGCTTCCATCACTATGTCGGCATTATTAAAAAATTGTATTCCCCTTTTATCATATCAATTACCCTTCATATACCAGTATGTTGATGATCTCATCCTTTCAATACCTCACTATGGCACGGAGGAGATCCTTACGATTTTCAACTCCTTCGATGAACATATTACCTTCACGGTGGAAGAAGAAAATGATAATTTCGTTCCCTTTTTAGATACGAAGGTGATAAGATCTAACGAAAACATTATCAAACTGGATTGGTTTCAGAAGACAACAGCATCTAGTCGATACATCCATACTAAGTCCAACCATAATTGGGGAATCAAAATCAACCTAATAAAGAGAATGGTACACAGGGTTAGAACAATTTGTCATCCTCAATATCTAAAGTCTGCTGAAACTAGACTCTTCAATATTTTCTTGGAAAATGGCTACTCCAGATCCTTCTTGACGAAGTGTTTTCAGCATCTTCCAACGATTACTCAAACCAGGCCGTTGGCTAATGTTTCTGTGGGTGATGATATCTCTCAAAACACCAATTCCACGAGGTATGTTGTGCTGCCCTATATCCGGGGGTTGACACAAAGACTAATTCACGCCCTCAGTGATGTTCCAAATATAAAATTGGCCAGATATAACCCATTTTCTGTTTATAGACTCTTCAGTAGATTGAAAGACAAGATTTCAACTTTGTCCATCTCTGATTGTGTGTATCTAGTGAATTGTAAAGACTGCCATTCCGTATACATATTCTTGTAATAAATACCGTATATATATTCTTGTAATACAATTCCAGCATTCCTGAAGAAGAACTGAACCTTAGTTCGAAATATAGAATTACTGACGATTAGTCTTGGATTAATTTAATAGCCCAAATTGCCGATAACCCAACAATTTTACACTTATATATATATATATATATATATATATATATATATATATATATATATATAAAATATATATATATATATATATATATATATATATATATATATATATATATATATATATATATATATTTATAGAGGGTGCAAATCGTGTCAAATTAAATGTAAAAAAAAGGTAGTCATTGAAAAGGTTGATGATAAAGTCAACGTAAAGGCAATGATGAAGAGCGGAAATTTCTGGAAATGGCCAGATGAGGATGATTCTAGTTTATGACATGAACGAAATCAAATGTAAAATCGAGTCTTGCACTCATATCCAGTAGTGGTACTTACGATGTTCCCAAAATCTGCTTAACAAAAACAATGCGTGAATTCATTTATTGCTTGTATTATAATTAATTCTTAACGATTTAATAACTATTCCTCAATCATCATTAAAAATTGCATTTCTATTTTTTTTATTATTTTATTATATCAGTTGAATTTCGTTATTTTTCTGACTTTTTTTTTGCACTCATTGTCGATATAACTCAACTCCTAATGAATACTGAACCGTTTGTTCATTTCATTTTTTGACTCAATTATATTATAATTCTTTTCACGGTGTTCACAATGATTTTGCAAGCCATAATATTATTTTAGTAGGTGAGTATGGCCGGTCGGAATCGGGATCCTCAGTGGTCGGATACAGGGGAAGTTGTTATCAGCCAGTCGGTAAAGGGTGCTTTCGGTTTATTTCCGATTGTTTCAATTCAACATCAAATATATGAATGATATAAAGATAATAGGATAAAATAACGTACATTTCATAAAATAAGAGTGTATAATTTTTCAGAAAAACCATTTTTCAAATTAATTCCTGAGTAATTTCATTGTATTTTGAACGATTCATTTAATCATAAGCATCAATGGTTGGAATTTGGTGCCTTTGCGTCCATTTATGAATCTTCAATGAAAAGATTCATAAATGTCACGAAGGTTTTGCTTATTACTTGGTGAAACATTAGGTTAAATGATAAATTATAATTGAAACACTTGGCTTAAGTTTCATTGAGTATATTAACAAGTCTACATATGTTTTGAATGGTTAGCCCACTAACAAGAGTGATAACAAAAAAACTAAATTTCAAAATGCATGATTTCTACCTATATATCACACAATTTGAAGCATTCACAAGGAAAAAAAAATTCACCTCTTCGCTACAATTGAAGGAATTTTTCCTTGAGACCGGTTTCGATTTCTGTGAGATCAAATTCAGTTGAAATTTGTATTACTCTTGATAATGGGATGACCACCCGAAACATATATATTGTTGTTAATTTAATCAGTGAAACTTAAGCCAAGTGTTTTTATTTTAATTCATGAAGAGATTAATCGTCGGGTAATCGACTGTAAACTTTATTCGTTCGAAATTTCTATATAATTTCTGTTACGAGCAGTTATTTTCTGTATTTTTCATGCTGAATAAAATTGAGTATCCAGTAATATTCAATTTTATTCATCATGAAAAATACAGAAAATAACTGCTCGTAACAGTTTTTACTTTGAATGCTTGGAGTAGATTTTTCCTCAAAGGTTTAATAATCACGAATTAATTAGAGATTTTAATTGAAATAAACATGTTCATTAACAAAATTCAACAACAAAATTCATCGATATATCATTCTTGCATGAGTTGAAAAATTCATCATGAATTGAAAAATTCTGATCGATTGAATATTACTAACATATATTGTGTAGGAAGGTACTCGTTTTCAACTATTTTGAAATTATTTGAAACGTTTTGTATGTATCAATGACAATAATAGTATCTTTCTTGCCGCCGAATCCGAGGCTGTTTTAAAATGCAAATATTCTACTGAAAATGGATCAAGCGTGCAATTTTATGTGTTTCTACTTCAATCCTGCAGTTTATTCTGTAAGAAAAACAGTTGAAAAGAAAGTAATTTCTTCATTCGTGAAACTCACTTTGTGATTAGGGACAAACTTTTGCTGAAGTAGTTACATTATTCAAATGCTGAAAGTTTCTATTCTGCAACTGTGCATGTTTGAAAAGATGGCTGATTTTTGAAATTGTGCGAAAAACTTCCTTTTACTGGAAAAACTTCTTTTATTTCAGTGAATCCTCCGTTCAGACCGTCATTATATTTCGAAACATATACGTCTCTTCATTCGGAAAATATTTCATTCAGAATGCGTGGATGAGATTGATAATGTGCTATTATTACGCTTTTTTTCTTGAACGGTGCATTATTACGTTAATTTGGTTCAGGTTCGCATTTACCCGTACTTAATGAAAATATTAGAAATAGATGAAAAAGAGTTTTCATTGGACTCTTCACTGGATGTCGTTCGAAAGGAACAAGACTTGTCTACCTGACTACCTTATGAGGTTATTTGAACGGTGTTATTTAACTGACATCCATAAACTGTCAGGTTAAAAGAACTGATGAAATGGTAGCTCAATTTCAGAAAACTCTCGGGAAATACTTTCAATAGTGAAGTTATTGAACTTATCCGAAGGCATTCGCTGGATATTTACACTCACGCAATACATTTATTCACAAATGCAGACGTTTATAGTAATAATTATATTCAATTATATATTGAACTGGATTAGAGAACAACAGCACTACACTACGAAGTTAATGTTTATATTCTTTATTTGTCTCAATAAAGAACTTTGTTCCATCTTCAGGAGCTGAAAATGAAATTATTAGTATAAAAATAATTAGACAGCTTAATAATTTTACTATACCTCGGAACAAATATGAGGTTATAATAAAGCCATCATAATGGAACAAATAATGTTCGAGATGTTAAAATCATAAATAGGCCACCGCCTATTATATATATATATATATATATATATATATATATATATATATATATATATATATATATATATATATATATAGAAGTGAATATTATTCGCGCTAACCATGCACGTCGGAAATATTGAAGAAATATTTATATGTAAATTTGGAATCGAACTTACACCGCAAAAGTTTTCAACCTCGACTGGGATACGAACCCAGGTCTCTCAGGTTTACGCCCTGTTGCTCTACCAACTAAGCTACCGAGGTCTACTACTTCGCGATGCAATTCCGACTATATCTAATTACTCTTTTGTTCGCAAGCCAGTCATCGACGCACGGGTTGTCGTCTTCAAACTGTACGAACGTGAGTAAACACCTTCCCATCCTCCCAGATGTATTATTGAATTTTTTCGTTAATAAACATGAGATTAAATTGAAGTGAATATTATTCGCGCTAACCATGCACGTCGGAAATATTGAAGAAATATTTATATGTAAATTTGGAATCGAACTTACACCGCAAAAGTTTTCAACCTCGACTGGGATACGAACCCAGGTCTCTCAGGTTTACGCCCTGTTGCTCTACCAACTACTTTCTACTGGCTTGCGAACAAAAGAGTAATTAGATATAGTCGGAATTGCATCGAGTAATTAGTAGTAGACCTAGTAGACCTCGGTAGCTTAGTTGGTAGAGCAACAGGGCGTAAACCTGAGAGACCTGGGTTCGTATCCCAGTCGAGGTTGAAAACTTTTGCGGTGTAAGTTCGATTCCAAATTTACATATAAATATTTCTTCAATATTTCCGACGTGCATGGTTAGCGCGAATAATATTCACTTCAATTTAATCTCATGTTTATTAACGAAAAAAAATTCAATAATACATCTGGGAGGATGGGAAGGTGTTTACTCACGTTCGTACAGTTTGAAGACGACAACCCGTGCGTCGATGACTGGCTTGCGAACAAAAGAGTAATTAGATATAGTCGGAATTGCATCGCGAAGTAGTAGACCTCGGTAGCTTAGTTGGTAGAGCAACAGGGCGTAAACCTGAGAGACCTGGGTTCGTATCCCAGTCGAGGTTGAAAACTTTTGCGGTGTAAGTTCGATTCCAAATTTACATATAAATATTTCTTCAATATTTCCGACGTGCATGGTTAGCGCGAATAATATTCACTTCAATTTAATCTCATGTTTATTAACGGAAAAAAAAATTCAATAATACATCTGGGAGGATGGGAAGGTGTTTACTCACGTTCGTACAGTTTGAAGACGACAACCCGTGCGTCGATGACTGGCTTGCGAACAAAAGAGTAATTAGATATAGTCGGAATTGCATCGCGAAGTAGTAGACCTCGGTAGCTTAGTTGGTAGAGCAACAGGGCGTAAACCTGAGAGACCTGGGTTCGTATCCCAGTCGAGGTTGAAAACTTTTGCGGTGTAAGTTCGATTCCAAATTTACATATAAATATTTCTTATATATATATATATATATATATATATATATATATATATATATATATATATATATATATATATATGTAGAATTTAGGTAACTGGAATAATGAACTGGAACACTTCATGTGTTTGAAAACTCATTTATTCATTAAAATGAAGAATGAATTTTTTTGTGTCTTCTTCAGGACAAAAAACAAGCTGCAACGTCATGACTATAATGATAAATTTCAATATGTAAAAAATAAAATTTCTTACAATTAGAGTTTATGCAGTGAAGACAACCTAACTAACATTTTTTTTATAACGAAAGTCTTTTATTTTGTTGCTACTAGCATAGTAGCAACAATATAAGAAACGTTTGATATAAAAAACGTTAGTTAGGTTGTCTTCACTACATTAATTCTAATTCTAAGTAATATATATATATATATATATATATATATATATATATATAAATATATATATATATATATATATATATATATATATATATATATATATATATATATATATATATATATATATATATATATATATATATATATATATATATATATATATATATATATATATATATATATATATATATATATATATATATATATATATATATATATATATATATATATATATATATATATATATATGTATAAATATTTATTAATATTTATGTAAATTTTTTCATGAAATATATTCATTCATCTTTCATCATTCATAGCGTCATCTTATTTGTATTGTAGCAGGTTGTTTTTCGAATATCTTGAAGATTTTTCAAGATCTATCAATACATCGGCCTTAAAATGTTTGAAATCAATCAAGATTAGTTGGTCTTTGATGTTTTGAAACCAATTTTGTTCGTTTTTTGGTTCAGTATGAATGAACAACTTGTCAGTAAACCTACGGACACACTTTCTTTCATTATATCAATAATGATGAGTATTGGAGTTAGGTTAAAAACAAAAATTATCTCAAACGTTACTTCTTTAAACTGTCCCAGGTCAATAATCTTGAACAACCCAGAAAACTTAACAACAAATCCATATTGTAGGAAAATAGCGGAACAATAACAAATGCCTGTATCAGATGCACAACACTGCTTGAAAAACCTTTCACAAACATTCGTGTTTCCCAATGGAATTCAATAGAAACATAGTTTTTGCCGATATCGGAGGAAAGAATGACACTAAAGAGTAACAAACGAAGGAAACCTCGAAATCTGGTAAACGTTCTGTTCTCTAGTAGAGACATACAGATCCTGACTGGCAGTAATAAAAATATTCCTCTTTCCAGAATTCCAGTCTCGGTTGCTGTTATGATTGAGTAGTATTTTTCCGATTTCTGAAACTTGTGAAAGGCTATGAAAATGTTGCTTTGTCGTGACTTGTAAAACCAAATTAAGCACAATAAACCACGGGAGCTAACTATGACCAGCATGATAACCACATCGAGTTTAGATGAATCTTCGTATGCGGGATATATATGTACGATTCGCTCATTGATAGATTTTCCTTTCGAATTCGATAGAGTAATGACAAAACTTCATTTATAAGTTATCTCGCGAATAATTGAATGCCATCAGCGTTTTATTCAATATTTGAATGAAATATAATAAAATTAAAAGGCGTCTTCATGAAAAATATCAACCGGATCTATGAACAAAATGAAGGTTATTAAATGGTGATGAAATTTGTCGTCCATTTTTATTGGATGTGACAATCATTTAATTTGATGGAGATCATTGATAAATTCACTGAAAAAGAAATTCACTAAAATTGAAAGTATATATTCGTATATTGAATATTTTTCCTGTAAAATAATGATGATTCAATAATTATAACATTGACTGGTCGAACCAGTCATTTTCAAAGGAGCAAAAAATATTCTTCTGAAAATGTTTAAATAATTCGATAATTATCAATCTGTTAATTTATAGTCCTTAATACTAATAAGATCTCAACAACCAAAATTTTCATATTCCGTTAAATTCGATGGCAGAGAGATTCTAATGAATATGTATTTCTGGAAAAAATGGGGAAAAATTTCGAAATCATTTTAAACAGCATTTATCCTTCTCGATTTCTGGTTTTGCGACAAGAAGTTAATTCGTTTTAATATAATTTGATTCTATGTGAGGAATCGACTTCTTTGTTGCTTGGGATTGAATGTCAATCAAAACTAATAATGATTAGTTTTGACAAAGTTGTAATATAACAACGAAACGTTAACAAAAATAAACTTTTTCATATCAAAAAAAGCCTGTTATTGCTGAAAACTCTCAAAATAAAATACCTCAAACAGACAATAAATCAATTTCAAGAAAAAATATATATATATATATATATATATATATATATATATATATATATATATATATATATATATATATATATGTGTCTGTGTGTGTGTGTGTGTAACTGAGTTACTCAGATCCAAACCTGAGCCGGTCCTGGTTGTTACATTAGCACGTATTGAACATCTTGGCCATTAAGGGACTTGCCGCAACAATACGCCAGAGAATCAAAATGAATGTCAAGTTATTGGTCACTGCAGGAAATTCTTCCTTTTATTTGACGTGTTCCAATTAGTTGTTCAATTTTCGCTATCAATCCTACAGAAGTCTACTCCAAGAATGTTTCCGAGGCTTAAGTTGAACGCCATTGCTAGTAACAGTTATTGATTTCAACTATTGGAAATAAATATGTTCACAAGTTCTAAACTGAAATTGTTACTGAATCTGCACTTTTTCTAGGATGTGAATCTGAAAGTTTCTTTCGTGTAGTTTTGAAATCTTTTCACCGATGTATTTTGATTGAATTTTATATGGTTTCAGCTTATTCGTGAAATAGTGCCAAGGGTTAATTAAAATTGGTACTCAAAATATTTTGAAAGTCAAATGAAATGAATACATAAATTAGAACATTGTGCGTATTTATGAAAATCTAAAAAATTAAATTATGAATTGACATATTTGTGAGTGAGTGTGAAAATTCGATTTTCATCTCATCGCCTTTAAGTGACGCGTTTAATCTGAAATAAATTGAATGGAGATCAGCTTGTGATATTATGTAAAGAATGTATAGTTTCAAAGTGAATTGTGAAAATCGAGGTGAAACAAAATGGATTCATAGGTCCTCATTTTCAGTAACGAAACAGGCATTTTATAAACACAGTATACTTTAAATCTTGTCAGTTTCTCAATGTTGTTACGCACCGACTGACAAATCATCAAAACTCTAAGGCACTTCTAGCAGACATAGAAGTTTCAAATTCAGAATACATTATTGTTCAGTGTATAAATAAAGGAAAATTTGAAATATCTGATATCCCTTATGGAATATCGGATTATGGAGTGAATCGTATTCGCAGAGAATGAATCAGTGTACCTGTATATGTGTAAACATCCTACGAAGAGAAATTAGATGTGATAAAAGACAAAGCTTCTGAGAGAACTCTTTCATCTCAATTTTTCTACGGTACAGAAATGTAAAATCCATATAGTAACAAGTCAGTGAATTTATTCAATCCATATTAGAAGGACCTTCCGTCTTAATATATGACGTAATTTGCTAACCTTAAATCTTTCAGTGACCATATCAATACTGAAAAATTTGTATGTTTCAAATGGAATAGATTTACTTGGCCATCGCATGAAAACACAATTTATCTCACAAGTAGTACATATTATATTAAATGCGATTTGTCAATGTTAGGTTGTTAGGAATATCATTAAATAGATCGCACAAAATAATGGATATCTTCATTGTTTCGTCGATTACATTTTAAAGAAAAGATTATATGAAAAGGCCATTTCTCAAGTGCACAGATAGCTTCAAAAATTTCAGAACATGAACGTATTTAGGCAACCCTGTATCAAAAATCTCAAAGATAAAATTTTTCCTGATGATAAATCGGGTATCTTTGGGTGGAGTTGTGGTATTTGTCCCAAGGTGTATGTTGTCAAACTGCCGGGAATTTCAGACTTAGAATATCTGAATACCAAATATGCTTTGAAAAAAATAAAACCGATTCTATCTATGCAACACATCTTATAGAAGAGAACCATGTCTTCAACAACAACTTCAAAATATTTCGTATAATAATTCTCCATTATTATTACATTCAGATCAGTGAAAGGCAATCGAAGAAAAGTATTCTATGGTGATTCCCCACACTTCAGAAGAAATATGTTCTATAGTCATTCCTCTACTTCAAAAAAACAGTGTTCTATGATCATTTCCACACACTTCAGGATAAATGCAAGCAATGCCTAATGTAATAGGTAATAGCTCAGTTTATCATCAACATCTGATGAAGCCACTGTGTTGGCGAACCTATGTTGTTATGTTTTAAATTTATTATAGTGAAAAACAGAAAACTTCTTAGTTTTATTTAAATTAAATAATGTTAGGTTAGGTAATTACGTCATAACGCACACCCTTAAGTAGGGGCTTAATGGATTAACCATTTTAGAATGAGATGGATTTCACAGCTTTAGTAAATGCTTTTTTTGTGATTCTCAATTTTCGTGCAGCTTTTTTTTATCCAGTTTCTTCAATGTGAATTCTACGATTATCTGAAATAGAACCATACTGATGTATCGTAAGTGTATAGGTTCCATGAAAAAATGTTCATAATGCATCTCAGCAACGTTGTTTTTATCATGCAGTCACGATGGCTGAAAAATGAAACCTGCTTATATGCTCAGAATTCTCATTGTAGAGAAGTGAGCGATATTTTATACCCTTATCTAATATGAAGTCATAAAACCCAGAAAATCTCGACATGAAATATGTAAAACTGGCGTATCAGCAATAATGCCGGTAGGGATGTCACAATGGCTGGGAGAGGCAAGCCCATCTTGTGATTTTCCACAATTTTCACGCACATTTGAGGTATTTCACGAGAGAGACAGCAATACTCGATTGTCGAAAATATAGGTAAATTCCGTGGTGCTGAGCTAACAGATTTGAAATTTTTTCCGGCATCCCCATTCTATTCGAAAGAATTCGGAGAAATTGTATCAATGAATAAAAGCGCTTTGGAGTAAAATTGGAATATAATTTCAATTCAAAAAGTTATCTATCTCTTTAGTTTTGAAGGTATTTCATTTTCAGTGATTCTTATGAAAAACAAATTGTGAAATTCGAGGTACATTCTTCAAACACAAATAATATTTGGAGAAGTTATGCAGATACAAATACTAGTTTCTTTATTTTCCTGGTAAAACTATTAAGCAATAGCATTTGAATATATGACAATCTATTGATCGCCAACCTGTTGAATCACCGTGATCTATTGAAAAGACTAACAACAACAGTTCAAATCTTTATTTTAAACTATATATATATATATATATATATATATATATATATATATATATATATATATATATATATATATATATATATATATATATATATATATATATATAGTTATATATATATATATATATAAATATATATATATATATATATATATATATATATATATATATATATATATATATATATATATATATATATATATATATATATATATATATATATATATATATATATATAAATACATATATACGTTCACAAAAATGCAAACTGTTTTTTCTAGCATTGAATGACACATCGAAAATAATTTTGGGACAATTTTCGGAAGTATTAAACTGCAATGAGAGGTAATTATAAATACTTATCTAAAAATCACTGACTGAACAATTCTTTATTCGACTAGTTTCGCCTTTTACGGCATTATCAAGAAGGCGAAAAAGGCGTTAAAAGCGTAAAAGGCGAAACAATAAAGAATTGTTCAGTCAGTGAATTTTAGACAAGTTTTTATTATTACCTCTCATTTGAATATGAACTATCACAGAGTTGATTCATCGTCCACTGAATTTATTTTAAAGTTTAACTCAAATGAAAAATCAGCGGATAACATGAACATGTGTGATGTCAAGACAGACTGTTTCATTCATATATTTTATTTATTTCATAGAAAACATTGTTAGTTAGAAAACCCTTTTTAGTTAATCGAGAGCGAAGATAGTACATTTTTCTTGGCGCTTGCATGTTTTAGTAAGAGTATCCTACAGTTATCAAAAATTCAAGTTAATGGACTGCCTAAGTCTTGACGTCACAGAAAATTGCGGAGTCATTAATTGGTTCTAAATAAAAAATTTTAAAAAGTTGAAATTCAATGAGAAATATTTTATTCAGTGTTTTCTAATTTTTGGAGATATTATACAATACTTCCCTTTCATTTATTTCTGTTTATATATACCTGCGTTTTGAAAGTAGAATTTTAAACTGAATTATTGAATCAGGTTAATTCACTTGGATAAAAGGGATATAATTTGCTTAAAAGTCAAACTCTTCAAACAAAATACACGAATTAAAGTTCCTATCTTATCAACAAACAAGAGAAAACATTATATCGACATATTTTCATAGGATTTTACACTAATAATCCTCTTTGTTTAAAATCAGTATAAGACTCAGTATTTCACTCATTGCAGTGACTTTGGCCAATGACAAATATATAAGCAGAATGCAATTCTTTCATAATTTCAGAAGAATTCATATAAAAAATACGAACATGGTATTTTCACATATTGGTAGATAATATTGTTGGAACAAATTTTCATACCAATGTATCAATACGTGGAAATTCGTGAATAAATCGCAATATAGTCTGAGAGTAGTCAACTAGCTCATGAATAATTCAGAACTCAAACCACATTATGCCCAGTCGGAAATATATCACGCCTGCTTCCGTTATCGTCGTTTCGAAATTTGATTAGTTTCGCCGCATATATTGTTAGAAAGAGTAGTCATTTGCGGAAATAATATTATTTCAGATATATCCTCCATTCAGAATATGGAAAAATTAATGGATAGTACATCAAACTGGAAATAATTTTTCTCATTTTCGTTAAAGAAAACGAATATATCATTTGGTGAAGGGAAAATGAATCAGAATTGTAATAAAAAATTAAAAAAGGAAAGGCAACTACATAGAAGGCTATTCTAGTCTTTCATATACATTTTGCTGGTTTTCACACTTACATTTCTCTCTTGAAATGTAAGTGTGGAAACACCAAGGGAGCTGTCTACAAAGTTTTTGTCAATGGAAACATTACCTATTTAGACCGTTCCGAAAAACATTGAACTTGTTAGAAATACAGCACTGTTTCATCCTATTATTCATCATTATAATCATCAGTGCAACGCATCCAAACAGACAAGTTCCGAAATCATTTAAGAATACACCAGTGACATATTTTATCCATATTACCAAAAACATCTAGTGAACTACTCAAGTGAATTCCTCTATCGAAGAAACAAGAAAAACTTTGTTGAATATGATAGGACAGTGCTTGTGATAAGATCATTGAGTACTCCGATACAAACCTGACTCTTGAAGAGATTCGCTCCGGTTTTGAAAAAATATCGAATGTTCAGCGTTTGGATACATTCCACTTAAGATTTCATCAAAAGGATAAAACAACGCTGTGTGGTATTTCCAACTACTTCGATTTTTTTGGAATGAACTTAATATTTATAATATATTGTGTTGCGCCCCTGCGCATTTCATTCATTTTCATAGTTTCTTCTGTTCAGAGCCCGTAAGGGTTCCGCTGCAATAAAAATTAACTAACAGAAGGTACTTTGGTATTTTGGTGTACTTTGTTTTGTATTTTTCACTGGCTTAAATCAATGAGTAGAGATACAAAAAAATCAATTTGATTTTTCTAAAAAATAAGTTTGACATTTTTATATATATATATATATATATATATAGTAACTCATAAGTTCAATTTTTCATTAGTTTTGACAAAGTTGTAATATAACAACGAAACGTTAACAAAAATGAACTTTTTCATATCAAAAGAAGCCTGTTATTGCTAAAAACTTTCAAAATGAAATATCTTAAACAGGCAATGAATCAATTTCAAAAAAAAAAAAAATATATATATATATATATATATATATATATATATATATATATATATATATATATATATATATATATATATATATATATATATATATATATAGGTGATTTTATAAGCGTAGATTTTTTCAAAATCGAATAAAAGACTCAATTTGCATCATATATTCAAAATTGTAATTGAAATTGATAACTTGGCCTTTGCGATTTATATTTTAAAGATAGCTTCATGTAAATGTTATCCGTGGCTCTGTATCAAATGTTCCTTTCGAAAGGAACAATTTTGCGTGACTTTTTCGAGCATTTCGGGCTGTATCACACGTACTACTCGTATTATGTTATCCTGTGAGGCTTCAATCCTGTTCGACTTGTCCACATACACTAATGACTTCACACAAATCCACAAGAAATAATCCAGAGGTGTCAAATTGCATGATCTTGGCGGCCAATTCAAAGGGATTTCGAGAGATAAGCTGCTCACCAAATTCATCCTTCAAAATGTCCATTGTTGGGGTAAAAAAAGAATTCGTATCATAGCTCGATATCGTTCGCCGTTGACGGTAAGGTTTCTTTCACGGTCGCCTTTGCAAAATTACACTTTCGCGATGCATCGGTAATTCTTGTATGGCATGTGGCTGTTCATCACTCCAGATGAGACAGTTTTGTTTATTTACATATCCATCAAGCCAGAAATGACCCTCTTTGCTGAACACAAATTTTCGTTGAAACAGCGGATTTTCGTTGAGCTTTTCTAAGGCCTATTCACCAAAAATTAGACGTTGTGGTAGGGCATTCGGATTGAACTCTTGCAGAAGTTGAATTTTATAGGCTTTCAAACCCAAATCAATACGTAAAAGTTTTCATGTGGTTGAGTAACACATGCTCAATTGCTGAGAACGGCGACGAATTGACATTTCACGATGCTCATTAACACTGTACGCTACGACTACAATATTCTCTTCAGTACGCATGCGAGACAATGGTCTTATGTTCAACAAAGTAAACTTGATGCGAAATTTATACCTATATATATTTATTAATGGGATAGATTTCTTCGGTGATCTATAGGGCGTTTTTTAGATATATAGAACTTTAAGTTGGCATTACTGTTGAAGATGGCGACCGATTCAACAAACTGGGAAGTGATTCATTCTCAGTTTGGTTTGGCAATTCATCATGAATAGTCTCACGCCTGAACAACGCTTGCAAATAGTGCAATTTTATTTCGAAAATGATGGTTCTGTGCGAAATACGTATCGCGCACTACGTTCATTTTATCGTAGACAAAATCCTCCATCAGAGCAGTTAATTCGATTAACCATGGACCGGTTTCGCACCACGTTTACTCTAATTGATAAATCGCATCCCCAGAGACGCCGGCGCCGTACGATGGGTGAAGAAGAAGCTATTGCTACTGTAGAGCGTAAAATTGAGGAAGACCCTAATGAGTCCATCCACCATCGAGCACAGGAATTGGACCTGTGTCCATCCACTTTATGAAAGATTTTGCGGAAGGATCTTGGTTTGCGTGCTCACAAAACGACTCGAGCAAGAATTGAAGCCGAACGATGATCAAGCAAGGCGTAGATTCGTCGAGTGGACCCAAAGCGAGATTGCCGTTGTTCCTGATTTTCATAAGCAAATTTTGTTCAAATTTTTTGAAGTTTCTTTGTTCAAGTAGCAAATAGCTACTTCAACAAAGGAAACTGCTGCATTTGCAGTGATGATAATCCTCAAGTGAATGTCAAAACACCGTTACATCCAGGAAAACTGACTCTTTGGTGCGCTCAAAGATGATGACCAGAACGTTCAGTCAATGGTGATCGGTAAAGAGCCATCGTTGAATTCACCGTACCTACCTGACGATTCAGTTTGATTTAAAACGTTTATTTTGTGACTGTGATATTTATTATCGTATTGTATGTAATTTCAAAAGAATTCAAGACTATTTTGTGCAGAGAAGAGCTTTTATAAGGAAAAAAAATTTTCTGAAGAAGACAACATTGGTTTGTCGAAACGTTTAAAACTATATGTAAATAAAATATAGAGTTACAAACAGTTACTGATAGACCCAATAACCCAAGAACTCTATTCAATAAAAATATATATATATATATATATATATATATATATATATATATATATATATATATATATATATATATATATATATATATATATAAATATATGTGTGTGTATTTATATATATATATATATATATATATATATATATATATAAATATATATATATTGAATATGTGTATATATATATATATATATATATATATATATTAAATATTTATTGAATATGGATCAGATTTTTCTACATCAGTGTACTTGGAATAATCATAAGGTAGGTATTTTGAATACTTCCACTCAAGCTACCTTCAACTTCTCGAGAAACTATCCCAGATAGCAAACACTTCGTGCTGAACTCTGGGCGAACAACGCACCGGGAACATTGTAACTCATTTGTAACCATGTCGAGAATCGGAGTCCCCTCACGCCTTCAGAATTCATAAAGAAAAATGAATTCGAAGCGTGAGTCCTGGATTGTAAATATTTATGTTATACTGGGTTTTCTGTGTTAGTCATTTCTCCAAGTGAAGCAACGGCGTGTTTCTATTCAGTCAGACTTTCAAATTGCTCTTTTATCGTTTGAATACATTTTCCATAATGAGTTCTACCACAACATTTCATCCATATTTTATTCACAAGATCAACGCTATCAAATTAAATCAAACGTTTTATATATACATATATACGTACATAAATGAACTCCATTACAGAATGAGATTAACAATTGGAGGAAAAACTTGTACCCTCCTTAAGGAAATTACATTAGGGGATGAACGTAAAATTTGTCTCATTGAGAGGAAGAGTTGCACAAAGCTATTTTTTCGAAATAACAAGCATCAAAAATCAATGAAATAATTAAAATCAACATTACACACATAACTGTTTGAAAGGCAAACTAGATACACTTATATGAGTTATTATATTCATAAGTTATTATATTAAGTATTAGACTTTATTAATAATAAAATAATGATAATTCATAGGTACTATTAAAATTATTATGGCAACAATAAAACAATAACAATTTAAAAAGAAATCAGTCACGCCTTACAATAATTGTAGAAACTATTGATAATTATGTGTTTCTCAAATTTTTCTGTAGGAAACTTTGTCTCTTGTCAGAAAACATGTGTTTAAAAAATGAAAAACTTCGTTCAACATCAACTAGTGTAATGGAGTATATTTAAATTCACAAATGATGTCTGCTTCTAAATTTGGTATATTTACATCGTTTTCGCCCATACAAATTTTCGACATATTTTTCAAAATTTGAAATCCTGTATTACCTTGAGCCACAGAATTGAATTTATTTAGAATGGCGGTCCCAATTCGTCCACCGACTTTTTCACAATTTGGTTCGAACTGCCTAATTAGAGCTACTGATTTCATTAGTGGAATACAAGATTTTTCTAAATTTTTAATAGTTGTATACATAAACATATAATTGGTTTTTATGAATATTAAATTATTTTTTATCAATGAATTTTTTGAGTTTAAAATATATATAGATGAATAGTCATTCAGATCGTCAATCACATGTATAATGGTAATTACAGTTATTACAGGTTGCGGAGGTAAGGCAAGAATTGGAAAATTTTTTTTAAAATTGAACGCGTATCGGAGCGTTTCAAAATACTTTTTCACATTGTTAATTAGGTCATTGACCAGAGGAAACTGCTCTCTTATACATTCTGCCACTCTATTAATTCCATGAGCTAGGCAGGTTACATGTTGCAGATTCGAATGAAATATTTTTAAATTTTGTCCAGCTTTAATCATATAAAGTGCTGCATCAGATAAAAATAAGATGAATTTTTCTGTGGAAACAATTTGGGGCAAGAAAAAATTGTTCGATGAATCTTGGAAAAATCGTGTAATTGTTAAATTATTAACTTTTTCAAGTTTTTTTGAAGCAAAAATATAGGATCTGCTTGGAATTGTTTCCCCCAAAACACCTATTAACGCATGTGCGATATATCTATCGCACGAATCGGTGGTTTCGTCTACTACAATATAAAAATAGTTTGAATTGACTTCGTTTTTGATACAAGTTGATGTTTGTTCATTAATTGAGTCGACACTTTCTTTACGTAAGGTCGACTCGTCAGGAATATTTAGGTTACAATATTTTCCTGAAAATTCCTTCAGGTCGGGATTATTCAACTTGCTCAACGGTAGGTTACTGGCAATCATTGCCTTGCACAAATCCTTATTAAACTCTTTTTGGTCGTCTTTTTCTGGTTTATGTTGTTGCAGGCAACGTCTTAAGGTTTGTTGCGATGATAATTTCTGCATATTGGATATATGCTTTGCAGATTTCACGTGTTGATGCACAATGAGTTTTTTCTCGGCGTGGATCTATAATAGGAACAGAAAACTACTGATTATTTTTACAAGACAAATATACGCAAAAAAAAACAAATATCTAACTGCAAAATAATTCGACATCCTGTATGTTTTTAAAAGGACAATTTTTTCACTTGGTAAGTACAAAGAACGTGTCAATCACGTCCGACCATATCATTCACCTTTTGTTTTATAATTATATCTAAAAATAGGTTTAACAGTTTTATGATTTTATGATTCTTTGAAGTATCATTAAACGCCTTTATTACCATAAACGAGTAGTTTGCAACATCGATGAAAACCCTTAAAACTCATTGAATGAACAACAAAATAGTAACATCCGGTTACAATTTGTTGAGAAATAAGTTGCCAATAAGTGAAAAGAAAAAATGAAAAATAATAATACGTTACCTATATCTTGAATACATGAATATTTTCAGATAAAACATACTTCAAAACCAAAGCCAATAGCAATATGTAGCATATACTTACAATTTTTGAACACACTGTACAAAAAAGGTGGTCTCCATCCCAAGTTCTCGGTGACACTTTATCCACATATCCTTAAATTTCTTTTTAGCCATTTCAAATCAAACACTTGTATATTGTATCCTGATAAAAAAAAACTAAAATAAGTTCACTGCTCACTAATGGTAGTGCTTTCGCTGGAAGATACTGCTCAATTGAAGGTTTACCTATTCTTTACCGCTGGAGGCAGCTTCGGCTGCGATGTTTTGGAAATCCCCCGATTACAGTTACTTCTTTATGGTATTTAGTATTTTCCATTTTGGGGTAGCAGGTAGTTCTAAACCCAAACAGATTTGAAAATTCCATAATGAAAATTTTCAGTTCAATAGGATTTGAAAATAATTGACAATTAATGCAAAAATTGCTCAAATCTTAAAAAAAAATGCATTTTTGGGAAAAAATATAAAAAAATGCAAAAGATGCAAAAAAAATGCAAGTTGAATTTTTTCCGAGCTCTAGTCATGAGTTATATCCCGTTCTGGATAAACATCGTCATAACAAATTGCTACAAATTACTTCTTACAAATTATTCTCTCCTGTCGGTTGGTGTTCTCTTATCTCTTACATTGTTATTATCAATATATTCATATAGGTATAAAAACCACGTGATCTCCTTATTATTTATAATGATCATTATTCGAAAATGATCAATGTATTAGGTCTACTCTTCCAAAAACTACGAAAACCAAAACATAGAACAAAAATTGTACCTTCTGAATGATTTCTTTCACTCCCAGAAATCTGCGAAAACCTTTTTCATTGAATTCAAGCAGAAATATAATAACATTTAGGAATAAATGAAACAGTCTTGCTGTCGAATCTCTCCCATCGCCCAAAGTTCGGTGATGCTCCAGAAGACAATCGACTTTTGAAAGAGAGCAATTGAAATTACGCAAGAAACATTGAACTCCAAAACAATCTGAATGGTGAAATTCATGAAATAATAGCTAAAACTCATGGTTATCTGCAGAAGTTAGGTAATTCAAATAGTACTTGGGGAGACAATTCTTGTTCAGAAACGAGACAATTCAAATAATACAAAAATACACAGAAAAATTAAATGAAATGAAAATTGAAATTCCTCATGAAATATGTAGAATTCAGAATTATTGGGAAGAACTCATATGATTCAAATGAACCTTCAGAAGAGAATTGACATTCAGAGATTAAGAAATTAAGACAACAGAGAAAATTTCAGATAACACGAGAATACATTGCAATATACCAATTTGTATATTGTTATTCATGAAATTATATGTAACATTCAAGATTATCTATCTACAAGAAGTTGTTTCGCTCAAGATTTACTCAGGCAGGTAATTAACATTTAAAAAAATTTCAAACAACAATGATGCGAATTATAAAACCATATTCGAAAATTTGAGTTCGTGAGAAAAAATGTAATATTTATTATCACCAACTGAAAATTAAGAGATCAAATAATAATTTTGATGGATTCTTATTTGTGCAATGAATTGTCTGAAATGGTCGAACGAACTATTTCAGAACAAATTCGTAATATCACATGAGACTTGCTGTACCAACAGAAAAAAACATAGCAAAATTTTATTCATATAATGTAGATTAGAACTGAAATATATCCAGTTCGTGGGAAGAACAAACGTATATATGCAAATTGATCTTCATTCACAATGAACTTTATATAACTGGTTTAATCTCCAAAGTATGAAAAAGCTCATGATGAAAAAGGTGTTTGCGTGTTAAATGAATATCGTCATTGTGTGTTAATCTCACACCTGACGCGGTAGTCTTGAGTTGAAATATGACACGTGAATGATAATTAGGCAGGATTTGTGAAAATGGGAGAGAAGATATACTTATGAATATCACGGATATATTGAAGGTACGATAATTCGGGGACAGTACATAATATGCTTGTTCAAATTTCGACAGAGTGAATATTTAAATTGTATTTCCCCATAGTCCATAACTATATGAGAATGATATGAAATTAAATTTAGAAGAAAATATAGAACAGAATATACATATATATATATATATATATATATATATATATATATATATATATATATATATATATATATATATATATATATATATTTCAAGATATATATATATATATATATATATATATATATATATATATATATATATATATATATATATATATCTTGAAATTGATTTATTGCCTTTTTCATATAAAAAAGCCTGTTATTGCTGAAAACTTTCAATATATATATATATATACATATTTATATATATACAAATTCTCGGTTTTTACCTGTCTAATTTATTCAATATATTAAACATTCTTATATATATATATATATATATATATATATATATATATATATATATATATATATATATATATATATATATATATATATATATATATATATATATATATATATATATATATATATATATATATATATATATATATATATATATATATATATATATATATATATATATATATATATATATATATATATATATATATATATACATATATATATATATATATATATATATATATATATATATATATATATATATAAATATAAATATATATATATATATATATATATATATATATATATATATATATATATATATATATATATATATATATATATATATATATATATATATATATATAAATATATATTAAAGAAAGCGATAATATCGGGAAGCGGTCCGTGACAAAGAAAAATTATCTGTTTATAATCTCAATATTCCGTCAATTTTTTATTGACTTCTTCGGGAGAAAATCTACAAGCAAAATACATGAACAGTTAAAAAATCGTACAAAGAACAATAGTAATCTCTACTTACAAATAATTAAAGTCAGTCACTAAAAACTAATAAAATCAACATTCTTCATCAAATTTCGGAACAAGACTAATCAGACAAAACTAAATTAAATTTTTGATTAGTCTTGTTCCGAAATTTGATGAAGAATGTTGATTTTATTAGTTTTTAGTGACTGACTTTAATTATTTGTAAGTAGAGATTACTATTGTTCTTTGTACGATTTTTTAACTGTTCATGTATTTTCCTTGTAGATTTTCTCCTGAAGAAGTCAATGAAAAATTGACGAAATATTGAGATTATAAACAGATAAGTTTTCTTTGTCACGGACCGCTTCCCGATATTATCGCTTTCTTTAACATATAGTACGGTCGACAGTAAAATTCTTTCTATAAATATATATATATATATATATATATATATATATATATATATATATATATATAATATATATATATATATATATATATATATATATATATATATATATATATATATATATATATATATATATATAATATATATATATATATATATATATATATATATATATATATATATATATATATATATATATATATATATATATATATATATATATATATAAATTGACTTATATATATATATATATATATATATATATGTTTTTATATTAACTGTCTTCTTTTAATATGAAAATTTTCATTTTTGTATATCACAACTTTGTCAAAACTAATGAATAATTGAATTTATGAATTACTATAGATATCAAAATGTCAAACTTATTTTTTAGAAGAATCAAATTAGTTTTTTCGTATTTTCACTCATTGAATTTCATTATCAGAGGATATTTCTGGCTTAGAATTCTCTTCGGAAATTAACTTCCGAATATTTCCGAACTTTTATATATATATATATATATATATATATATATATATATATATATATAAATATTATATATATATGTATATATATATATATATATATATATATATATATATATATATATATATATATATATATATATATATATATATATATCATGCGATTTCACAAAAATCGTTTCGTTCTAGGAGTCGTTTCGGAAGAGTATGACAATTAACACTGTGACACGAGAATTTTATAAATAAGATTGATATATTAGAAGAACCTCAGTTCTGGGTCTGTCTACTTCATAAATTGCATTGCTTACACATTTCATAATTTGTAAGTTTGCGAACGACAGGTGTTATGAAAGAATGCAATACCACGAAAACGATGTTGATTCACACCCTCGGAATTTATAGCTTTCCGTCTTTGGTTGAAAAGGAAAGTGAGTTCAGGCCATAAATAACGCCTCTATTTCAACAGGTATAACATACGGCCGGAAAAGTAGGCAGAACCCTTGAATCTGCCTCAATGAGTTTCCATTTGGCTTTTGTGCATTTTTCTCTTGAATATTGATTGAAACCTGAAGAAGTCCCTGAGAAAGGACTACATCAGTCGTATTGAGTCGGTGTTCATGAACTGTGAAAAGTATTTCTGATACAACGCGTCTATACGTGTATAAAATTTATTTCATTGTACAGACACGGAAATTGGCAAGAAAGGAATGGGTATGTCTGTGTATATACTTACAATCTCTTTAGGAAACTAATCATAGTTTTATTACTTCTCTTCGCGTGTCAGTTTGTTCGTATTGAGTTTATTAATTCAGTGATTCAGATAACACGAATATAGGTCAATATATTTTGATGAATTTAACGAGAATTCCTATACGTTTTTAGAGAAGAAACTAGTACAATAAAAAAATTTTCGAAAAATTTCGAAGATTTTTTCAAATTAAAAAATTCACAAGAATGTAATATAGTTTATACAGGTGAACTGGTAGAAACTAAGAAATAGAAGAAGAACGTAAAACCTAGATACTTCAGAAAAAGAAGATGAAAAATCGTCATTCTGTAACAACATTTCTGTAGCGCAAGAACATAAATTACTTGAACAAAACTATAATTATAAAGATGATTTTTTTTATATATTTTCAATAGATTCTTCAATACATTGAAATCATCAGGTATTCTGAGAAAAGGTAGCGACGATAATTCATAGAATTTGTACAATTTGAAATAGATGAAATGAAGGAAACAAAAGGTGAATCTATGATTTCATGAACAAATGAGTACGCTAATATATACGTTTCTGGTATTTTAGAAAATTGATAAAAAAATATGAGAAATAAGAAAGCAAGTCAACGAAAAAAAGGACAGTTCTGTGAATTGAATTACCATACTATTATGAGTTAATGGTACATAGTAATCATAGAAAGTAATCACAACACAGGTAACTGTTGGAATAAAATGGAAAAAGTGAAATATTCATTTACAATTCAATGAATTGTTTCTATCTGAAAACTCTTTTCTTGATAATGTCCAAGGCTTCTTATGAACCAAATATTTAACCGTTGTCGTCTATTGATTCTCCTTCAAAAGATGTGTTAGATTCAGATTAATCTCAACAAAGAATATTTACTGCAACTATAATGTTTGATAGAAGTTTCTACCACTTAGCTAAGTAGACCACCATGTCTTTGCCAAGATTTCCTATCGGCAGTCTTTCCTGTGTCTTCTAGGCAACGCCCAGCCAATCCACAAGCTCATATAATAAATATAATTGTATATATATATATATATATATATATATATATATATATATATATATATATATATATATATATATATATATATTATGTATATTCTCTATATAAATATTCATACATGGAGGTATGTTCCACGGATGAACATAAATACCTGACAAATTTTCTGCAAATAAATTCAGTATATTAAAAGTATTCTGTGCACTGAATGATGTGGTTGGATTTTAGTTCAATCAAACCGAAACAGTGAAATATTAAGTTGAATGTTGGTTCATCTAAATGAGAGAAAGATTTAAAATTTTCATGAATATCTGTTATTCCAGAAAATACATCAGAATTTCAGTTTGAATTTTAAAAAATAGGACAATACTCTAAACAATTATCAAGCATTCAATAATTATTGATATAATAATATAATTATAAAATATAAGTAAATTATAATTATATGACATTAAACCGAGGGTTTTTCATTCGATTTGTATTTGGAAAACTTTACCAGAGTTTAGCTCTAAAATTGTAGAAAACAAATTCACCTTATAAATTGAGCCAATAGTGTTTAGTAAGGAAAAATATACTTCTTCCACTTATTATTAAAAGTATAGTTCGCTCATTATATTCATTCATATAGTTGCGACAGTGCTATCACTGCTATTCGTCAAATAAACAATAATAGAAATTGATGAAGTCTGATCAGGTAACGTAAATGAACAACCAGAAATAACGAACCATCAAATAACTGTAATTCCACTATTATTCATTCGGTTGAAAATCTACAAATGCTGCAGAATTGGAGTCACAGCTGTTTAAATAAGTACATTGATAAAAAACAAAATAAATATATTTTTTCGCCCAATTTCCATGTATCCAAACAATATTCGATAATACCTAGACTAAAAAATGTATCGACCTAACTGATGTTATGAATAATTCATAATATGTATTTAATGTCCTTACAAAATGGATTATTCGCACTATTATCTTCTGTAATGTCCGAAAAATTTCATGTCATCAATCTATTTCCATTTAAAAACTTCTGCTCTACCTGGAATATGACAGTTTTGTCCGATAGGGATGAAATACATTTCAAATATACTCCACATCATCCATAAACTGGGGTTCTCTATCTGTTTCAGTCGGCCTTTTTGGCACTTCGCTGCTAGAAAATCTATTCCTGGAATCGCAAATTACGAAAAGGTTGGCTTACGGTAATTTAAAAGTGTTCAAACAGATATAAATTATCCTAGTGGCAGAACCACGTCGCCTAACCGTATTCTGGAACATCAGCTCAATTAATATGTCTGTCTGAGGTTTGTATAAACTTGTAGGAAATGAATTACATTTGTTTCGTGAGTGATATATCTAGTTTCCCGAATAATGAATATACCACGAACTTGAATCGACAATATTTGAAGAGGACGAGGGAAAAATTATGCCACCATTCTGCCTTGATTTAAAATAAACTATCTGAAAATCAAATCTTACATAATGCACCTACATAATATACATGTTTATATATATATATATATATATATATATATATATATATATATATATATATATATATATATATATATATATATATATATATATATATATATATATTTGAAATTGATTTATTGCCTGTTTAAGATAGTTTATTTTGAATGTTTTCAGCAATAAGAGGCTTCTTTTAATATGAAAAACTTTATTCTTGTTGATGTATATCAACGAGAATAAAGTTTCGATGTACATCGCAACTTTGTCGAAACTAATGAATAATTGATTATTCATTAGTTTCGACAAAGTTGTGATATACAACGAAACGACAACGAGAATAAAGTTTTTCATATTAAAAGAAGCCTGTTATTGCTGAAAACATGACTCATATTTCATGAACTGTTGTTCATATACCCTTTATATAAATCATGAACTAACTAGAGAAAACCAAATACTGTTCAAGCAAGCTCGTGAAATGAAAACTTCCATATCTGTCAAAAAGAACTTACAGCAAGAAGAAATTGAAAGTATATACAAAAATTATGTAAATCTTATCGTAAATGTAAATATAATTCTTTATAAAGAAATAAAATAAAGAAAGAGAAACGCTTCATCAATAGACTTTTATATAGGCCACACTACATCAATAGTAATAATGACAGAAATGAATTAAGATATGTGAGCATCCCTTATACACGCGTTCCCTCTTCAAAAATCATCAAGTTCTTCGAAAATAATAATTTGAATATAGCATTTTCAAGTCACAGCAGATTGGATAGAATGATCTTTAATAACAAATTGTCCAAATCCGAGCCAATGAAGAAGTCTGGAATTTATAGATGGGACTGTGAAGAATGTAAGTCATCATATGTTGGCCAGACCGGAAGATGTTTTGAAACAAGGCTAAAAAAACACGTAAAGAACGTACAATCTGCTCTTCGGGAACATCTAGAGTCGACAGGACATAAGACCTCAAGTTGTTTTAAACTTAAGATACTTCATTACTGTGAAAAAGGAATTAAAATGAACTACCTGGAAGCCATGGAAATAAATAAACTTCAAAAATCCGATAAATACGATCTACTTAATGACTAGTTAGACCTAAACCACTCCCCGCTGTTAAATCTCTGATAATTTGGAAACCCCCACCTCTATGACAAATTCAAGGTAGTCCGAACAGATCTGCAAAATATTTATAGGTTGTCTTTGTAATATGTATTTATTCTTGATAATGCTGTAAAAGGCGAAACTAGTCGAATAAAGAATTGTTCAGTCGGTGATTTTTGGACAAGTTTTTATTATTACCTCTCATTTAAATATGAATTATCACAGAGTTGATTCATCGTCCATTGAATTTATAAATAATATTGGTTCTAGTCTTATAAATAAATATATAAAATTCGTTTTGTTTAATTAGTCAACGAGTGTAACGTGAATAGAATTCTTCAAATCTTTTAATTTCTTTATTTCAGTTAATTTAGTTGAACACTTAAATTAATTATTTCAATCATTGTTGAACATACATTGAATAAATAACACTTCGCTTGGTTTCACAAAAATTTCAGGAAATTCTCGCCAGGTGATTGTTCAATATATTTATTGAATATATTCAACGTTTTGTTGTTAAGCACATCATATTGTTTCGATGTTTACATGTGTGTTTTCTGGGATCACATTACACCACAATTTCAAAGGAATAGAAAATTTCCTATCAATCTAGCTTAAATTATCGATTAAATGCCAAGTTTTCAAGGCTCTCGAAGTTTCACGTATATATTATTCATCTGAACTCCTGAGTTTCGCTTAGTTATGAGAGAAAAACTCATATATGAGAGTTGTGGATATTTCGTACAGTTTTCATTAAAATTTTATACCGTTCCTAGAACGTGACTCCTATACTTCAACAAAATATATCATGTTATATATTCCAACCCAAATGTAATGTTAAGTCATAATATGGTTACGTATGTGTATGACAAGATACTCGAGAAGGATTCATCTGAAATATTCAGTACTGTCAGTAATGTCAGTTTTAATATAGACATATTATACAAATCCACCTTGTGCAATTTGTGAAAAGATAAATAAATGAATGGATGATTTGAATGTCTGTGTTATAGGAAGATTCACGAAATACATCGAGATGGAAATATGAGAACGGGTTGTTTATTTTATGAATCATGCATTCGTTCTCAAAACAAATATGTTCATCAGATATTTGCTATCGAATAAATTATAAAGTCACATAAGATAGTGCTAGTTTTCAAAATTTCAGTCGAATGAAACCTCTGTATTTTTCTCTGTAACTTCAGAATTTTCGAATATAAACTTAAATTCAAACACTTGAACTTATGATTTACAATTTATTGTCTACATATCATGACGCGTTTCGTAGTTACAAACGACTTCTTCAGATGCTTACAGAATAACAACAACATTTTGAAAAACACAGGTATAAATATCAGGGTATTTTGGAATTCTATGGTTTTGGTTTTACTTAAGATATTCCATTCTGGAAAATAATTTCTATTACCTGAAAAGGTTTAACAAGGGTGAATTGTTCAATTCTATCTGTTCATTGAGAAAATTTCCAGAATTTTCAAGCCGATTTATTTCCACTATTTCCCAATAATCTAATTGACTACATCTCTCAATATTGTGTAAAATTTTGAAAATCGTATCAAATGTATGGTTTTCTGTTAATAAATGGTTACCATAACTCGAATTACTTTTATTATGAGCGGAGCCTATAATATATTTATATATATTATATATATATATATATATATATATATATATATATATATATATATATAATATATATATATATATATATATATATATATATATATATATATATACCACGACATGTTCCACAATTCAATTGGTAAACACCTGATTTGTCTTCTCTTTTAATTTTGTTTTTATTGTTCTTAATGTGTCTCGATAAATTATTGTTCGCTTTAAATTTGAAAGATACTTTCAACCCTGTATCAAAAATCTCGAAGTTTTTTTTATCTCATAGTCAACGTTGAATGCCATTCAGTGAAATCTGTTAATTCATATTACAGCTTCCTCACCAAAGGGTGATAAATTTAACGATAGCTTTCAAAATTCAGAATACCATGGGTAGACACATCAGAAATGCGAAAGATAAAATTTCGACTCATGATAAATCGGGTATTTATGAGTTGAATTGCGGTACTTGTTCCAAAGTATATGTTAGCCAAACTGGCAGAAATTTCAACCTTAGAATATCTCAACACCAAAGATGCTTTGCAAAAAATAAAACCGATTCTACTTTTGCAACACATCTTTCAGAAGAGAATCATGTCTTCGACAACAACTTCAAAATATTACATACAGAGCGAAATGGTTATAAATTACCCCTGTTTGAATTATGGAAATCAATAAGAGGAAGAAATCGAACAGTTTATTAAATGATCAAGTTTCAATTAATAATTCTCCGTTATTAAATTTATTCCAGTAAAAATGCAATCGAAGAAAGGTATTCTATGGTCATCCCCCAGCATTCAAAAGAAGAACAGTGTTCTATGGTCATTCCCACCCCGCGCACAGGATAAATATACGCAGTCCACAATGCAATAGCTCAGTTTATCATCAACATCTGATGAAGCCACTTTGTTGGCGAAACGATATTGTCATGTTTTTGAATTAATTATAGTGAAAATCAAAAACTACTCACTTTTATTCGAATTATTCCTATAGACATGTTGACTGGCTGCATTAACTTTCCTCAAAGTTTTTGTCAGTTAACTCGATCAAAAAATGAACTTATTCAGATAGTTTCTCAAATGTTTCTAAAATTACAGAAGCCATGATTGGTTGAGCGAACGAGCTATATTGGCTTCGAAAAAACATAGATGTGAATGAATTAAATTTAAAGATCTAAGAACAAATTACAGGCGAATCGAGGATATATATATCGGTTTTAGATAGATTCGGCTACTTACCAAGATGATGTAATCAACTATTCACCGGAATTTTTAAACTCGCTGCCAGGATTACCACCTCACAATCTTCAATTAAAGATTGGTTCAGTAATTATAATATTGCGAAATAACTACTAACCGCGTCTTTGCAACGGCACACGGTTAGCGATAAAAAATTACTAAACAACGTAATAAAAGCAACTATACTGAAAGGAAAGTAAAAACGAGAAGATGTTCTCATACCGCGCATCCCAATGATTTCGACTGATGTCCCATTTGAGTTTGAAGGACTACAGTTTCCAGTGCGGCTTGCCTTTGCTATGGCCATAAACAAGTCCCCCCAATTGTATGTTGCCTGTTCCCGTGTTAAAAAAAACATCAGATTTGTTTGTCTTTGCGCCAGGTAGTCAATCAAAAAACATCGTATATCACAAAGCACTACGATGAATATAAAACTGATTTTTGTTGATAATTAAAATTCACATGATTAACAATAAAGCGATTACTTACTCTTAAAAGCTTATATATGTTTAATTCAATTATTTTTCATTCACAACGCCCTATCACCAGGGTGACGGTTCTGTTCGTGAGAATTTTTTGCCACGATTATAAAATAGGCAGGACCAAAAAACTGCCACGTTACAAATCTTTTTGACAGGACGAAGTCTGTCGGGTCCGCTAGTAACTAAATGAAAGAATTTGAGGAAATATTACAAAGAACTCAATCTAAATCAATTCATTTCAGTAAATTTCCTCTGTTCAAATAACTCCCAATAATAACTTCTATGGAGTCAAAGTGAATGTCACAATTATTAGCAAATCTATTGAATGTAGACTCCATAAACCAACTGGGGGATTGTATTAGCGAGTTGGTCCTTGGAATCTCTCTAGGTTGAGTAACTCTGCAGTACGAGAATTTTGCCTAGGAACACGAAATTTCAAAGCAGACAAGAAAGGAGGACAATCAATACTGTTGTGCAGTAATTGATACAAAAATTTGAGTGATGAAGTTTCTCTCCTAACTTGCAATAAGATTGAACTAAATCGACTCAATAATTCGCTATGATTGACTCCTCTCTGTGGACAAACTTTATCCTTCCTCCACACTAAGAATTTCAAGAACCTTCTCTGAAAGTCCTCAAGATGGTGTTGATGGCAACTGGAAAAATGATGTCAGATTGTGCTGCTCTACAGCCAACTTCCTACGGATTAGGGCATTAAATAGTCCTATGAATGTGAGCAATTATTGAAACATTTGCCATTGCGTATAACGAATTGATATATTTTCGAGGCTGATGAAATAAGTTGGGTGATGTGTGGAATGAAAGAAAGTTTCTGATCGAAGACTATACCAAGATCTTTCACCTTATCAGAACGAGAAAGAACCTGACCACCAAAGCTATAATCATCCTTTACGAACAGAATAAATAACAGTGGTCCAAGATTATATCTCTGAGGTATTCCAGAGGTAGGTATGAACTCAGACGATTGTATACCCTCCAGCTGTATGAATTGACGTCTGACAACCAAGTAAGAATGAATAAAGTTGGTGAGGCTATCAGAGAATATACATATATATATATATATATATATATATATATATATATATATATATATATATATATATATATATATATATATATATAGGCGCAAAATAATATGTTTTCATTTTGTTGGACAATAATCTTATAATCACTTGTCAATATCCGTGAATATTCGAAAAATCGAATCCGAAATTGATGATTCTAGGAACCAAGATTGAATATTTCATTTGTAGTAAGATTTAATGAATTCAGGGTATTCCAAATCAACGTCATGAGACCATTCCAATAATCCAACTAGTACGAAATTTCCATCCAATATTGCAATTAAATATGGAAAAGCGTCGTCCCATTCAATTCAATGAAATCAAGTTAAATTTGGAATTCACCATTCTCGTCATTTTTGCCTTGCCGAACTCAATATTCAATTCACATAAAATCAATGAAGCAAAACCGTATTATTATTACCATAGAAGCGACTCTCCACAATGAACTTTGACATGATGAATGACCCACGAATTTCACGTGAAATTTGACAATAGTGGAATAACTAGCCATTACTTATATCAAAGAGCCGATCTAATTTATTTTTTTTGGTAGTTGATTGATGATTGTTATTTAATAAAAATTGATGTGAAGATCAAATTTCGAAATGATATATCTTCATTTAATACAGTTTCAATAATTTAATGCAACCTCAATATCTGATTCTTGAAAAGTGATATGAATGAATATGTATTTCCAAATACACGAAAATTATAAAGATATACGAGTATTATATATATATATATATATATATATATATATATATATATATATATATATATATATATATATATATATATATATATATATATATATATACATATATATATATATATATATATATATATATATATATATATATATATATATATATATATATATATATATATATATATATATATATATATATATATATATATATATATATATATATATATATATATATATATATATATATATATTTAAATTGATTTATTGCCTGTTTAAGATATTTTATTTTGAATGTTTTTAGCAATAACAGGCTTCTTTTGATATGAAAAACTTTATTTTTTGTTAATGTTTCGTTGTATATCACAACTTTGTCAAATTATCAATTGAATTAGATTATTCATGTGTTTCGACAAAATTGTGGTATAAAACGAAACGTTAAAAAAAATAAAGTTTTTCATATCAAAAGAAGCCTGTTATTGCTAGAAACATTCAAAATATATATATATATATATATATATATATATATATATATATATATATATATATATATATATATATATATATATATATATATATATATATATATATTATATATATATTAAATATATCATTTGTATACTGAAACCACCACCAGGTATGATGCACAATTACAGAAAATAATAACATATGTATAACATAATAACATGTTGAATAATAACTGAATAAATAAAATGAAAGAAAGATAACAAAGAACTTAATCTAATCTAAAGAAAACTAAAATAGTAACTGATATCTGAATAATCTAATTTAATGAAATATTATAAAAAACATAATTCAAATCAATTTATTTTAGTCAATTTCCTTTGTTTGCATAACTCTTAATAATAAGTTCTATGGAGTCGAAGTGAATGTCACAATTATTTGCAACTTCATTGAAGGTAGACTGCATAAACCAAATGGAGGATTATAGAGTTGATCCTTGAAGTCTCTAGGTGGAATAATTATGTACTAAGAGAATTATACCTAGGAACACAAAATTTTGAAACGGACAAGAGAAGAGGACAATCAATACTGTTGTGCAGTAATTTGAACAAAAATTTGAGTTGTAAAGTTTATCTCCTGTCCAGCAATGAGATTAAACTGAATGGACTTAATAATTCGTTATGATTGTCTCCTCTCTGTGGTTAAACATTATCTTTTCTCCAAAACTCAAACAAATTATGATCACGTTTATAATTTGATTCGAAGAATATTCTGAGATTTTTTATAATGGAATATCTATAGGATTCAAAAGATTTTACTAATATAATATAGGTATTTTTATTACATCTCACAATTATATCATTTCAATCATAAGTTTTAGATGAAAATTTTTTGATTGAAATTTAAAATTCTCTCAATTGAAAGAAATATCAAGAACTGGTCTCCTCTTATGAATTCCTCTGATTACTTGTTATTTATATCGAGTATTTGTGAGAAGTTTATTATAAACTAATGAACTGTAAGAGAGAAGTGTAATCCTAATTGCTAAACTGAATCGGTCGGCCTATGTATTGAAGAGGACTATAGGCGAAATATATATATATATATATATATATATATATATATATATATATATATATATATATATATATATATATGTGTGTGTGTGTGTGTGTGTATATATGTATATACCTCTGACGAGCGTCGCTCAAGACGTATATATATATATATATATATATATATATATATATATATAAAAAAGCTTGTGACCCTGTTGAGGTCACAACGTCCGAAATGATTGAGAAAATCCATCAAATAGAATAAGAAGACCGCTTATTAAAAGTACATAGGATAGCTGAAATCTGTAAGATGTCAGCTAAGCGTGTGCGAAATATTTTGTACAACCATTTATGCATGGAAGAGCTGAGTGCAAGATGAGTGCCATGTGTGCTAACGCTCGACCAAAAAGTGAATCGAAAAAACATTTCGACGTGTTCGTCGAAATTTTAACGCCAAATCGAAAATTTGGCGTGAAGAGCCGTAATCCAAACGAATTTTTGCGTACATTCATAACTGTTGATGAGACTTGGGTTAACCATTACACTCTTGAAAATGAACAAAAGTCACAACAGTGGGTTGGAAGGTGGAAATCAACCCCTAAGGAAGGCAAAAACAAGTTTATCGGCAAACAAGATTATGGCTACTGTTTGTTGGGATCTGAGAAGAATATACATTGATTGTCTCCAAAAGGGTGAGACTACCACTAGTCAATACTACGCAGACTTATTGCAACGTTCGAAGGACAAGGTGGAAATTAAACGACCTCATTTAGCGAAGAAAAAATTTCGTTTCATCACGATAACGCATTAGTCGATTGTTGTCATGTCCAAAATCCACGAATTGAAGTTTGAATTGATGCTGCATCCTCCCTACTCTTCAGGTTTAGCCCCCAGCGACTATTGCCTGTTTCCTAGCCTCAAAAAATGGCTTGGCGGTAAAAGAATTTAGAGAAACGAAGAAGTTATCGAAACTATAAATCAGTGTTTTCAAAGTTCGACAAATCTACGGTAAAAACTGGTATAACTACCTAAGAATTCAGTTATGAGAAATGTATCATTGTTTAGGGTGATTATGTTGAGAAATAAAACAAAAAAAATTCGAAAACATCGTTTTTCTCGGACAGGCCGGAAATTTTTCACCCCACCCTCGGAGACAGCAAATGAAACTTGAACATAAATTTGAAAAATTCAGAACCTTATTGAAAAGTGTGTGAACAAAAGCAGTGGCTTATACTACCCTAGATGTACTCAATCAAAAATAATCAAGAGGATATAGACGGAAATTGGTTAGATCATCAATTGAAGAACTCTTAGGAATAATACTGTGAGATCTTGGGCAAAACATGACGCATCAGTTTATTGTTAAATAGGAGAATCTTGGTCATTCTAGCTAGAGTTGGAAGGACATTCAATTCTACTCTCATCTAGATTGTAGATCTTCGTTGAGGGATATAAAGGTAAAAAATTGTGCTCTCTCTCTATTTATGCGTTGAGTGAAATATATCGGATATTTCAATAATTTCGACCTCATAACAAAAAATTCGACGCAAAATATGGCAATTAGATCAATAGTTGAATAATTGAAATATTTTTAATAAAGTTCAGCAGAAGCATCCCGATGCAGTTCTTGGTTTCATTGATTTCGAAATTTCTTTCTTTTCAACAGGTTTCTCAGGTTTTACAGGTTCCACAGGTTTTCCTTTCGTATCTTCGGAGGAAGTCTCATTTTTCGGACTTAGATCACCGATTTCGAATTCTGAGCTGTTGTGAATAGTACTACCAGAACCTGATTCTTTTTCTTCTATGTTTTGTTCCTCTTTAGCTTTCTGCTGCATTTTTTTGATCTCAGAAATAGTACAAAGTAAAAAATCGGGATAAAGATTCTTATCTATATTAGCCGATATTTTTCTAATTTTTCCATTTTTATGCATTTCTAAGATTTGCTTTCCTATATCTGTCGGATCGTGGAGCTTACATTTATCCCCCATAAAATGCTTTTTTGCGGCACAAATTAATTTTCCTGGACAAGTTTTTGGACAAAGTCGTTTTTCGATGGACATACTTTCTGAGCTTTCTGAGCATTCTGAACTATCAGATGAGTATTTTCGTTTCTGTAATATCTGAGTTCCAACTTTCGCGGTTTTCATATCATCAGGTTCAAGATTATGAGATACGAGTTCAAGCTCCGAAAATATTTCTTCAGATTTATTTTTATTTTTCAAATTCATCATCGGCACTTCTTTCACATACTTATTTCTATACACAGAGCCGTCTCCTTTAGGACGTATTTTCTCATCCGAAAATAGTTGTTGGTCCTTTCCTTTTATTTTGATTTCAATCTCCATAGTTCTTGGAGACTTCGGGGGTAATCCAGGTATGTCATATTCGTCGGGTAATATACTAACAATTTGTTTATTTTCATTATCAGTCTCTTCGTCTCTGCCTCGATTGCATGGTTCGATTGTAATTATGAGTGTTCCTTTCTGATTACAACAAGGATTTATTTCCTTAGATTGAGTCATAACTGTAAATTTGTTAACTGATGCGAATAATTGAAGAATTCCTGTGGAGTGTCAATATTCTGCAGTCATTTGTGAAGGTTGACATAATCGAAATAATGTTCATAGAAAATGCAATGACAAAAGTTTAAAATTTCTGACAACGATCCCAATAATTTCATGACATATGAGTCCAACTCATTGCTTATAACTTTGTATCACACCAACTGAAGCACCTGATGAAATAGCTTGCGCTAATTGCAAGTTTTGAAGTTTTGGAAACTTGCTGTTTTTGAACTTTCATCTGTAATATAGAATTGGAGATGATTTTCTAGAGTTGATCTAGAATGATCAACCTGTCCTTTGATATTGACCTAGAGGATAGAGTTCTACTTACTTTTTCTACTTGAATAAGTAGTTTTAGGCTGTTGTGATAGCCTAAATGTGTAGCAGATTGTGTACAATAAAAGTGTAGCTGAATGTAATACTCCACCTTATATCACACTACCTTCCTCTAGTTAATAAAGATGATTTTTTGTGAATGCGTGAATGTATCATAAGTAGAAACTAGTAGCTGCTATCTATGTCCTCCTCCACGTCGAATTTGATTTTGGTGGTGCAATAGTTGCCTTCTTCAGTTCGTAGTTTCAGTCACCGATAAGAAAGCTTCATATGTTAATTTTTTCAAGATTAATATTTGCCAGTATTGAACGTTTTTCAAGACAATCTGCCACCTCATAGCGTGTGTTGATGAACAATAAATAATCGAATGAAATATGAAAATGTCCTACCACTCAGTCATGTCTTCTTTCTATCTTAAGCTGGATAATAATCGGTGCCTGAGTTCTAACTACAAGGTTGGTATATGTATTATCAGAAAAAATTTCAGCGCTTTCAGGATTTGATTAATTGGATGAAATTCTGTCATTTTCAAATTGACTAAAGTGAGAGTATTGTGAATCTTCATTTTTTCGTTATGTGAAATTTTGTTGTGTGAAATCGAAATGTTTTCGAAAAAAGTGTGGTGTGCTCAACAACACTTATCTTGGCTAAGTGGAAAAAGCATCTGCAGTTGCATAGAGTTCATGATTAGAAATGTGGAGTCTAATATCTCACAAGGAAATTTCTCCTTGACAAGGCATCAATCTGCCTACTCCTTGTCAGGGGGTTGATTAGTTGCCGAGTGATGAACAACTAATTTGAGGCCCGATTCTCCCGATTCCTGGAAATCTGTATGACAGAGTTCGTTGCTGGTAAGGCCTCAATCTGACTACTCCTTTTTAGGTGAATTAGTTGACTACTGATAGACAACTGATTATATTGAAAAATATTACCGATTTATACATTTAATCGCTAAAATAAACTTGATCACACTCGTGCGAGTGTGGTGATCCCATGATATTATTACTTATTGCCTAATAAAGTGATATAAAGTATGTTCTTATTCTAATCATGTAAATCTGTTCAAACTCTTCAACATTCTGACCATGCCGAGACGCTCCAAGGATATAACAACATGGATTTCATTTCGACGACTTTACTAAATTCTCCCATCTGACTCGGTTCTAGCATTAACTGCGTATAGAAAATCTGTTCGGAAAATTGAAGGCTCCGATTATATAATTCCATTTTACATAAATGGAGTTTTGTACTTAATTTACCCATCTGACTTGGTCTACAATCTGGATGTCTTGATCGGTGAGCTTCAGCTTGGATTCGTATCAAAGTTGAAAGACCTGGTCCTTCAGATTGCTAGTCTTGTATTTTATGGTTGAAGAACCTAGATAGTGGATACTTCCGTGTGTGAGTGCCTCTTGATAGACGCTGATGGTCCTCTTGGTTGCTAGACTTGTAGTTTCTATATGGAAGGACCCAGACTGTGAATCCTTCCGTGTTTGACTGCCCCTCGATAGACTCTGGTGGTCCTCCTCGTTACTAGACTTGTAGTTTCTATATGGATGGACCCAGATTGTGAATCCTTTCGTGTTTGACTGCCCCTCGATAGACTCTGGTGGTCCTCTTGGTTGCTAGACTTGTAGTTTCTATATGGAAGGACCCAGACTGTGAATCCTTCCGTGTTTGACTGCCCTTCGATAGAGTCTGGTGGTCCTCTTGGTTGCTATTCTTGTAGTTTCTATATTGAAGAACCTGGTCTGTGGATCCTTCCGTGCATGACTGCCCCTCGAAATACTCTGATGGCCCTCTTGGTTGCTAGTCTGGACTGTGAATTCTTCCGTGTTTGACTGCTCCTCGATTTTACTCAGTTTGGCATTTTTGCTCATTGCATATTCTGACTTGTAAGGAATACAATTCCTCGATTCATATTAGTGAAGTCTACTTCGAACCCCCTTTCGTACAGAGTGCTCATATCAATTTTTGCAAATGGCATTGATGGTTTTCGAGATTGTTTGTGCTAGTTCTCTCTATTTTTTGCATATCAGTTTTGATTTTCCTGTGTTTTATGACTCATTCATTGCACCTTATGAATTTTCGGAAGTGCTTACCTTTGTGGTTTAATTTTCTGTCTATTTTATGTTTATCCGTATTTGTTTCTGGTTTCGAACCTGTTTTGTAATTTCACAATATTCTGCACATTCTGCTTATTTCCTCTCTGTGTCGAGGAGAACGTTGTCAGTATTCTAGTGTTCTTATTTTCATCGAAACTTATTATTTGTAAGAAATTTCTCATTTTCTCTAGAAAAAATATTTCTCGACTTTTTTACATGCCGAATTTGTAATAAAAAATTATGCTTGCAATAAGCAGGTGAATATCCTAGTAAATTGAAGAGCACTTTTTATTTAGAAGGATACTTAGAACCACCCAAGTACCCACAAATTGGAATGATCCTACCTGCAATCTAAAGATATGTGACTCCTGAAATCAAAGGATTAATGACAAGAACTTACCCGAGGAACCCACTGAATGATCACTAAGAACAATCACCTAGAATGAACTCTTTCAAAAGAATCATTGAAACAAATGAGCTCACAATTTCACCAGAAGCTCGGTGACTGGGTCAATGGAAAAAACATAGCAGATGAAACGCTGCATCTGAAAAATGGGAGGTCTGCTGATTTTCACCTGCCTTCTGCTACATGGAAAACCCCCAACCGACTTCGAACTGGTGTCACAAGTTTAAAGCCTTCAGTCCGGTTTCAGCACCGAAGATTCATTTGACTGCGGTATGATAAGAACCAGCTACATGTTCAGACATGAACACCTGTTCCGACAGGAAATTTCTATGCCCTGACTGAGGTAAAGGACTTAGCAAACGACAAAGCTGATAATTAGTTATCTCAATTATTGAAGTTCCCTCGAAATAAAACGAGGAGTTCATTTAAACGTTTCATTCTAAATTTGTTATGCAATTTTTCTGGTTTTTGTAGTGGTTGAATTTTAGTCAAGATTGCAATCAATGTTACGTTTTTCTTACAACAGTCTCAATTAGTATTTCGGGCTGCTGCTTCATGAATATCGTTAACAATGGCCTAAAGAGTTATTTTTGCTGAATTGTCTCAACAACTTCTGTGGAAATGCATATCGAGGTTTATGAATCACCACTATCTGCTATTCTGTGTTCCAAAAAATTCGATTCAATCAAATTTATATGCCATTCTTTTGCTTCCTATTTTAGCTTGTAAAGTCTAACCAAAAATTAACACAAATATTTCAGAATCATTCAAGATTAGAAAAACTCACAAAAATCCATGTCTCTTTGGAGTTATGATTCCAGATCTTCAATCTGCAAGTCCTCAGTACCAGCTTCAGGCTGTGGAAACGATGTTACTGTTGAGTTTGAGATTTTGTTTCCACCCTGGTGTTATTTGAAGACAGAATTTTTTGATGATGTCTATTGATATCTTTCTAAACGCTCTTCATAATTTCCACACAGATGAATCGAAGAATCTCAATCATAGATTTCATTTCCGAGAAAAGTCTCCAGGAATTTTGGAAACATTCTAGCAATATTATGCAGAATGTATTCATTCCTTCGAAATCTTAAACTATACCAAATTTCAACTTGCATTTTCAACTTAAAAACTTATAAACATAATAATCTTATATTCGATGAAATGCGGATGAAAATAATGTTTCAACACGTGTTTCATCCGATTGTTTTAAATCGACTCTACCAAATAAAGCGTAAATTTTCTTCATTTCTCCCGGTGAACCGCCCTGATAGTTCCAATTGATTTATCTCGTGAAAAAACGGTGGAAAGCTACGTGAAAACCTAACGACAACAGACCGGAACTCGTATTTCCTATGAATAGCCACAACAACAATAAGTCGTTCCCAATAACGATCAAATAATTCCAAAACTTTTCGTGTTTTTTGAAATCAAAAACAGAATTCGGAGGACAATATTTCTTTCTTTTCTGTGCAGACAAAGGATTATATCGAGGGAAGAATTATAAATAGAAGATCCAACGCTTCTCTTTTGCAGGCAACTAATGACGAAGTATTTTTGTTTTGTGAATTCATGCTTTGAAATATCAAATCAACCTTATAATAACTCAATATAAAATATTTGCTCATATATATGAAATTATTTTCCTTGATAGTTCTCGTGTCTGTGGAATTTGGAATGAAATTACATAATTGAGTACAAATATTGAAATTTAAATATTGTTATAGTGCACCCTGAAAAAAATGGAAGGTGGATGAATGGACTCAAACTTAAAAAAAAGTCATTCGCTTTGAATTATTCCGTGTAATAGTTTCAGTAAAAATTATATAGGTCAGCCTCTCAAAATTTTTAGTCTTTATATAGAAGAAGAATAAAAAATTAAGTTATATTCAAGCAATGATTTGTTCTCGTGATAAGTATATATATATATATATATATATATATATATATATATATATATATATATATATATATATATATATATATATATATATATATATAAGTTATCGAAATAGATAAGGAGTTTTTAATGACAAAAGAGATGAATGCATCCAAATTCAGTTTCTGATGATCCAATAAATTCAGCAAACATGTGAATAATAAGTAATTCAAGAAAAATGAATGATTTTCAGAGAATTTGTACTCATCTATTTATCACTAATTACACACACTTAAACCCGAAGGTATTAGGTACTTAGTTTTGACAAAGTTATAACAAACAACGAAACATCAACAAAAATGAAGATTTTTGAATGACATACATCCTGTTATTGCTGAGAATATTATAAGCATATATATATATATATATATATATATATATATATATATATATATATATATATATATATATATATATATATATATATATATATATATATATATATATATATATATATATATATATATATATATATATATATATATATATATATATATATATATATATATATATTATTTTACTATTTTTAGAAATAACATGCTTATTTTAATTTTAGATCTTTATTTTCGTTGACGTTTCGTTGTATATCACAACTTCGTCAAAACTGAGGAATAATTGAATTTTATGAATTACTTCAGATATACTACTAGACTAGACTACGTCAATAATTGGTTTTTCTGTATTTTCACATATTGATTTTTAGTATCGGAGGAATATTTCTGGCTGAGCATTCACTTCGGTAGTTCTAGTCTTCCTCACCATGAGGAAACCTCTGAAAAACTAATGGTAAGCCAGGTGATTCTCATGAGTGTGATTTATATACACATATATGATTATATATGGTTGAGTTTTCAACTTATCCAGAATATGTATATCAATTGGTTTATTATGTGTGTGAAATTGATTCGTAGATCTGGAAAGAATGAGTTTTGAGATATGATGTTTGGTGATTGTTGTGTATTCATTTTATGATTGTTATTTGTAAGGTTTATCAAATCGTTGTTAATAGAATTAAGGTGTTTTATGTCTGTTCTTTCATTTACTGTGTTTACCAATTTTTCGAATGTGCAACATTTCTGAATTTTCTCTATATTTTTCGTCATTTTCAGTTGCTAAAATCGTGATTTTCATTTATTTCATAATAATTTAATGCTGTTATTTGTTTTATATACATATATATCTAATTTTCGTGAAAGTGGCAATTAATTATATTTTTAAGAAATCAGAACATCCATTCCAAAAATTCAGATCAATTAAAAGAATGCAAGACAGCTGTTTGATTTACAAGGAACAAAGTGAACAACTCTAAGATCATAGACATAGCAAGCACCGAATATTTACACGTCTATACCATGACATTAGTAAAAAAGACATTGCAATTCAGTTTAGGATTTAGGAAGAGTTTTTAATACTAGATATCAACATGACAATACCATTATGTATGTGTTATATATATATATATATATATATATATATATGCATATATATATATATATATATATATATATATATATATATATATATATATATATATATATATATATATATATATATATATATATATATATATATATATATATATATATATATAATATTTCGCTTTATATGAGGTTCATATCAATATTCATGTGACTTCTCCATTTGGAGATATGTGTTAACAGAGTTTTCATGCATTTCATGATAATTATGAATTTCTTTTCCAAAGTGTGCGTGCTTGAAATACAATTCATCCGTATGAAAAATATACATTCATTGATTATCTGGACACCCAACACGCAACTTGATGATTTGGAATATTCTATGAAGGTATTATCGCATTACATGTTCCTGTTTTTTCATCGATTATCTGAGGCTGTCATATTTTTTGATGAGGAATTCATGAAAAAACGGAAACATCTATCTTAGCAGCCCGAAAATACATACTCATATACATACATTTATGAAAAATTGATATTGTTATAAACCAATTACCACGGTAAAATAGACATTGTTATAAACCAATTACCACGGTTATTAAGATACATTGAATATGGAAGAACGCCCATACGTAGTTATTCTTGTTCGTTATTTCATGATTTTTTTGTATTTGACAACATTTAAAGAATTCATACCATACGAATTTCTCGGAGATGAATAAGAATGAGAGAGGCATGCTTAGAAATTTTAATATATTGAAAGACGTGTTCAAAGCACACCTATAGTTATTTGGACATTCCGAAAAGCGAAGGAGGCTTTATTCTGAATATTACTTTCATATTCACTTCACGTTATATTTCCTCGTCAAGAAGTTAAATTCGATCTTTCCAGATTGATCAATAGATACTGCATTCGCATAAGAATAGTGACTCGCTCTGAGACCACCAGTTACGGCATTTGTTACTACTGCATCCTCCTAGAAAATTAACCACAATATAATTCAAAGGAAGCAAATTTATTTGGGAATTTCTGAATTTTTCTCCTCAAATTATTTTGATACTTAGATATTTCAAAGTCCAAATGAATTGTCCGTTAGAATGGAATTTCGGCCACATATCTATTTTAGTAGAGTTCTGTATAGCTTAGTTTTGAAAAATCTTTCGGGAGCTTGCCTCCATTCGAGAATTCGAGATAAAATTGCTCACATAGATTTATATTCATCATTTTTCATCATCCTTACTTTTATTACATTTTACCTTTCACTTCTTCGATATAATGACTCGACAAAAGTTTGTTTTCCTAGGATGGTTTTGAGAAGTTGAGGGTATTATTTTTGACCCCAACATGTTGTCATTACATGATATAATGCCTCTTGATCTACTGAAGTGGAGCTACCTCAGAGGCATACTAAAACTGAAATGAGATTCAGTAGACATTATCAGACGAGGTTATGGAATAATAAGATTTCAAACTCACGGAAGTAACAGTAAAACACCCTAAAATACATACGAAATACATCGAATGTATGTAGCTGTAACAAAAAAGCAAGATGGAAGGCAAAGTTCATCCTCAGTATTCTATATTCAGTACCCATGTTAAGTGTTCTCAATTTAACAATTACATTTATAGTTGAAAAAATTTTCATCTTTCTGAACGTGACACTTTTCAGAAATAGTATTTCTGAAAAGTTATCATAAGGTTCCAGATTGTTAAAATGAGAAAACTCAAACGTAAATCTTGTAATTTGAAGTGTGTTCTAATTACAAGAACGTACAAAATGTATTTGAACAACATCACGTGACTTCTTCTATAGGCATCAATCGTTTTCGTGAAATAGAGCAAATGATCAGTTTTATGGAGCAAAATTTACTGCAACATCTTGAAAATGAAGAACCACCCATCAAAAAATCGCTGGTCTGCGTTGCTTTCATTATGCATTTTCGTTCTAGCGACAGAAATTGAATCTGGTAAATAACAAATCAATTTCTTTTCAATCGGACAACCCCGTTAGTGGTTATGTTACTTTTCACAATATAGTGAGGAAATATTGAACGCATGAGAAAGCAAACTGAATGAATAGATCACTGATATCCGACACAAAACATAATTTGCTACAATCACATTCGTTATTTGTCGTAACTGATATTGTGCGTCGGTTATGGGTTATACTGAATCTAATGCTTAAAATAGTTTTTTGAAAGGTGGATCTACGGGTTAAGTAACCTGGTCTAGAATAGCTAGGAGTGCGCCCTCAGTTTCGGGGAACATTCTGCCAGTGACAGACCAGTAGTTCGACGCTTCATAGTCGACATTTTCATTCGTGGTCTCATTGATGTGCCTGTCTTGATAGGGTTTTCTCGCCAAGTCTGTAGCTTCTTGTTGTTACAGTGATGACAAATTGTAACCTGGGCTTCACACAGTTTCAGAGGAATGGAGTCATCAATTTTTTTGATCAATTTTTGCTAGACTAACAAGTTACCGTTTTCTGACAATCCTCTACCGCCCTCATGTCTTGGTAAAGTAGTCCATTCAACTGCGCTTTTTGAGTGGTGGTTATTGAACTTTGTGAGCAATGTTTCGATCTTTCGCTGCAAGTTGTGAGCATCAGTTCGGAACCACTTTACTAATTCGAATGAGTAAACAAGAACTGAACAGGCATAAGTGTTGATTGCCTTGAAGATGGTTTGAGTCTCAAGTTTTGTTTTTTTTATCATTATATTATTTCACGAAATGAGAATTGGGACATTTCATGACTTTATGGAACGACAGAGTTACATAGGGTTGAAATATGTTAAACATTTATTACTAACACAAGTTATTACAGCTAAAACTAACATACGTTTCAGTCGAAAATTATTGAATATCAACCATTTTTCTGAATCTGAATGGAAATAATTATTTTGAATAATATAGATTTGAATTGATCCTTATGCCCTAAATTTTTGAATTCAAAAGGGGATACTCCAATATTCTGGAATAGCAGGAGCACGATTCTCCTGACAAGTTATACATATAGAATGAGTGGGAGGCTTCAAATTTTTCATAAATAAAGAGAGGACCGAACGTATACTGAAAGCGAAGGTACATTCATCCAGGATGCGTGAAATGATTATGACACGCGAATCGTTTGTATCAAAAAGTTCAACAAGTGATTACAGGAGCAGTAGATTTCCATATACACCAAATTGTTCGCTGGCGTCGAGTGCAGACTCTCGATATATTCGCTGCATGAATAAAAAACACTCTAGTCTGCCATTCACAGCGGCATAACTGCTTGAAACAAATCATCGTTGAGTTTTTGGGAGAGGGCACATTGATGAGAACGAAATATCTTCTCGATATTTTGTTCAGTAAAGGAAATTATTATTAAAATAAAATAATAAAAATTTGACGATACAGTTTTTCACTATGTTTGAAGATCATTATGGAATATTGCTACGTCATTTTTAGCACTGCGAACACGAGCTGTTCTCCGATGAACAATAATAGAGCGTGGGTCGTAAAAAAACTTACCAAAAATCTCTAAACTGAATAAATTTGGGCGCCACTTGGTTTTCGAAAAGCGAGATTTATCGGTCTGATCTGAAGAAAAGATCTAGACTGTTGTATCTAACTAATAGAACCTTCTGACGAATAAATAATTCAATACTAAATTTCATAAGTCAATATATTCCGAATAAAAGTTAGCAATGATGAATAGTCAAAATTTTATAAAGTATATGGAATGAATTTCCCAACTTGTGACATGCGATAATTGAAATCTAATGTTGTTAATGCAACAAAATATAAAAAAAAAACTGGTATTCGTTCAGTCGCAACCGACGTTGCTGTGGTTACCTTATCGGAGGTCTGAAACACCTCGGTCGAAACAACGATGCTTCTTTTAGTTTTCGTTTGAATGAAAATGTACTATCAACAAAAGTTGGCTCTACCCAAAAATTGAAAGTCCAGATGAAATGGAAGCTTTCCAAAGAAAAGGAAAGCTTCACAGGAAAAGATAGGCGCTCCCCGAAAAAGGATGCTCCACCGAAGAACCTGAAAATTCCAGTTACTAAATAAAGAATTTGATGTGTTCAGTGAAATTGTCTTTCGGAATACTTTCTTTTAAAATACTCACCTTGCTTTCAAGAGTTTACTAAACTACTATATTCCAAATGAAATAGAGGATTATCCGATCGTTCATATAACTTTAGGTTTGAAGTACTAGGTCACAACTGACTCGTTTTTCTTCAAACTACCACTTGACGACGATACAGTTTCATGTCGGCAAAAAATTAAGAAATTTGCAGGCCACCTAAACAGTATTCATTATACTAACAATATTATATTAACCAGAAACCTTGTATATTTGTATTGGAAGTGATTACTAGATTCAGTTTTTGATTGTAGATGGAGTGTATCCACATAAAAGTGAAGTTCAAAGAAAGAAAAAGACAATCGTCATCTTATATTGCTACATTATTTATCTTCATACATGGCGTTAGGTTAACATGCCGCAAAAATTTTAAGCGTTGTTCTTATTGTTTATATCCAAAGGCATATAATAAGTTAATAATTTATATTAAACTGTTGACTTCAGAAATCCATGAGAGGAGAAATAGTCCATAGGGTTCAAGTCTAGGGGTCTCGCAAACCATGCGTGTACCCCGTCACAAGCCGTCCAGACTTCCGTATATTTCTGTGAGAAATCTCAAGTGATAAAACTATGGTCTAACCATCGTAAATGTCAAAATATATCTTGTATTGTAGCGTATGATAGATCGAAAATATAGAAGTTTGTCAATTAATAATGAGTCAAAAGATGAGGGAACAACCCTTTGAACTTCCCAGCATAAATACTCGACAGCCTTTCAACTCAACTAAACATTAAGTTGTAAATATATTCTGATATAAATTACTTAACCGTTATTCAACAAATGATACGAGAAAGTTGTGGATTTTCCAAACCTCAATATATTTATATTTATGAAATAATGGAGCATTATTGTTCAATACAAGCTAATAATCCAAAATAAAAGAATTAACAGTGATTGTTAACAATCATTGTTAATTCAGCATTTGTTAATACGCATGACTTCGAAACGCGTCATGCGTATTTAATAAATATGAGAAAATTCTAAATATTGTTTCATTATGAAAGAATTGTATAATATTCTACTTCTATGTGGTAATTTTTTTCATTTATCATTTTGATAAACTATAATTATTCTTTATTGGATTTTCCTCAATTATTATCAAGATAATTGAGAATATTTTTTCTATTGAAGAATAAAAATTTCTTATCTTGAGTTACGTACTGAATTTATAATGCTACTTATTCTGTGCAGAAACATCAGTGAAATTCGAACAAGTACATATTTTTTCTCATTTTGTCCACTTTTCTGTTCATTATCAAGAAAGAAAATTTCATATTTTGAGTTACGTACTGCTATTATAATGCTACTTATTCTGTGAAGAAACATCATATGTGAAATTCGAACCAATTGCATATTTTTCCTCATTTTGTTCACTTTTCTGTTCATTATCATATCTCATATCAGAATAATTATCAGAATAATTATTATATATATATATATATATATATATATATATATATATATATATATATATATATATATATATATATATATATATATACCTCTAGAGCATTGGACATGTATGTATCACCATTATCGAAGCAGCATTTCGGTTGGTAAATTTCTGATCCCCGTAATATGTCTCTTTTTGAATTGAGCCAGCTTATTTTTTTCCCCATCTAATTTTGAATTCGATGTAGTAAATGCGACTTAAGTTCGAAAACCAAACTCGATGCGTATTTGAAATCTCCTTGAAATTTTTCGGTGTGCTCTTCACTTGAAAAGTCAATTATAATTATTTTCTTTTCCGCTAGGAGATTGGATTCATACAGAAGTTGTTCTGAGCTTTTCATTAAGGAAGCAATCGAAAGCTCATTGAGAAGTTTTCAAATGATTTCTATTACTTATAATTTCGCATGCCTTGCATGCACATATAAGTCTGCCCCTTTTCCACTGTCTTTTTTCTCAGGAAGATTTTTTCATTTGAAATCTCTGATATCGCTCGCGTAAGAGATGACTGAGCAGAATTTATAAATCCGCTCCATTGACCTTGGAACTTGAAAATGTCTATTTGAAAAAGAACCACAAACTCTGAGAAATCGAATACTCCATCGTAATATCACAGAATATAGAATATTCTCCAAGTCAATATTCTCCAGAAACTTTAAAATTCAAATAATTTAGCGAATACATGGTATTCTGGAAACAATAAGGTTTTTTTTTGTAGTTTTTGAACAGCATTCATTTATTTTCAAAGAAGATTTGGAATATCGGCAAGAAATCATATGGAATTTCGAATCGAAAGATAGATTCATAAAATTCGGGATGATAAATTGATTATCTGACAAGGTTACGATTCATTAACATTAAACTGGAAACGTAATTGGCGAAATAGAAATTTAAAAAATGTTAATCGGCATATCGAATTGATCGTTAGGAGTTTAATTGGATACAAAGCTGGTTGTTCCATTCATTGATACATTTTTGGATTGCTACTAGGTTACTTGTTCTTGTTGTTAATTGATTATTCAAGTTAAAATTAGAATTTCGAAAAGCGTTACTTCCCAATCTGAGCACGTCTGAGACTATGCACTTTATATCAGAATATACCACTTCTGCATTTCTCACGTAACGGTCGAATGCAGTCTCGGGAATCTGATTCGTATACCAATTACACCGGCGTGATTTCGAACGTTATTGTGTTATTTGTATATTATTGTGGAACCACATTTTCTATTTTATCTGAAAATTGTTTCTTTATTACTCAAACCAGGAAATTGCTGTGAAATAAACTGAAAACATTGACCATTTCTGTCGAGAGCCAAAACGAATTGCTTCATTAGTCCTAATTTTATAAGCAATGGCGGAAGGATGATTTCTTCGGTTGAAACTAATGGTTCATTGATTGAATTTCTTTCCTCGATAACAAGAGCATCTCTCATAGGCCAATTTTGTTGAATCCAATGATGTGACTTGTCTCAAATGTCCCAGAAACAAATAAAGCATGGATATTTAGTATAACCCCTCTGTTGACCCAATAAAATATCAACCATCTTCAAGTTGATGCAGATCAGCGCAGTTAATGTTCACAATATTTTAGTTTTTGTAGAAGAACTGAACTTACCTCATATACTTCAATTACGCATGTTGAGTGAGCAATTGAATTGGGAGCATATTTATTTCGTTCAGTTCTTACTGTCAATAAAGAAACGCCATTCATTGAGCTGAAAATTAGTATTCAAAGTTATCATCTACTTGACAGGAAAAAGGTATTTTCTGTCAAAGGTATCTTCCTGAGATTTTGGAAATACTCGGTGAAAAGCTGGTATTGGAACATTTTCTGAATAAGAAATAGGTCTTTGTGCTGAAGAAATATTAGCGTATTTCCATTTATTGTGATTGTTTTTGTTGATGCCCACTATATTTTTCATACAAAAGTAACAGTCGTCATAATGATTTTTTTTCTCGCCACATCATAGGCACTCCAAATTTCAAAGACTTACGTGACCCTTTCTCCCATTGTCACAAATGTTCAATGCATATTTTACATATACTATGAGGCAAAATGTAAGCAAGAATACAAACGACTCAGAGTTTGTAATCGAATTACGCTGATCTTCTGTACATATTCACCACAAACATAACAAAACATATCAGAATGGTTAACACAACATGGACTAGCTGGCCATAATGAAAAACCAACTTAAACTTTATCGATGTTTGAACTAATTCACGAACACGACCGGTGAAATTTAAAATGAGGCTAGTAGAAAACTAGAACTGATGAGTTAAAATGACATATGTCAATATATTGTACATTACCTACCTTATAGACCATAGGCACAAACCGAGCTTCACCAAAAAAATTTTTTTGGTGAATTAGGCCTGTGCATTCAACAACGAAACCCAATAAAATAGTAAACTCTCCAAATCAGACTTCAAATACACATCGACGAGGTTAAAGTTGTTTCATGATGTACACCACCACAAGTCAGGATTGAAGGAAACTAACAAGCAGACATCACCAAAGATACTGCGTGATTTGCTGAAGAAATAACAATAAGCTAAGGACTATTGCTTATCGAGAATGAACATCCAAATAAAACATAGGTACATGGAACGAAGAGTGGGCAAACGAGAAGACTAAACTGAGATCAATTAACACCACGACCTTCAACAATTTTCTCCCAATAGAAAGCAGAAGTGAACAGATAATGCACGGACATCTGGACACAATTGATTAATACATGACTTCCTATATAGAAATGAAGAACTTCCAAAGTGCAGTTTATGCCACACCCCTCTCACTACAAAACATATCCTGATAATGAAATATAATTTCATGAAACTATTCACGAAAATTTCCTTCCAGGAAACATTTCTCTGATTGGAATTTATGTTCATTTTTCGAGTAAAATGAGGCTTTATATGAGTGAATAATTAATTCATAACAAGATACCCGTATGTGAGAATTATTCATACTGAACGCTGGTTTTCAGTTTCAAGAGATAATGCAAAGTATAAAGTTCATAATCAAAATCAATACGTTTCAACACTTACTCGTATAATGGCCAATAGGACGCTTATTATTTATTCAACATACACTGTTTTACAGGACAGGTCCTAATTACATAACAGGCAAGACAACAGAGACTAAAAACAAAATTGTTAGTACAAAAGCTCAGAAGTTTCAATTTTGTACTTCCAAATTTAAATGTTCAATTTGGAAGAAGCAGTTAATAAACGGTCAACAAAAAAAAATTTTTTTTGCGCATGGGTTTTACCTAATATATTTTGTTTATATAAGCAAATCTATGTAAAAAATTGCGATTACAGGACAAAAATATTTGCTTTTTAAGAAGTTGTAGCGCTTTTTATTTTCTCACCTAATATATGTCGGTCTTTGCGCGCTATTGTTATCGAAGAGGGATTAGAGAGTGGGGGGTAGTGTTTCTTGCGTCGCTGTGTATGGTAGTATGTGTTTGCATATTGCACAGGAATAACGTGTTTTGTTTGTTTTATGCTGTATAAGCCATTTAAAATGGCTTCTAGATGTTTTGAACGAAACGCTGACTTGTTTTCCTATATTTGCGGCGAATTTATTAAAGTAGGAGAAAAAAAATATGATTTGAGTACAAATCTGAAGATTTGCGAGGCATATTAAGCTTACTTTAATATACCTCTTAAAAATCAATAAAAAAAATGGGCTCAACATGTTTCATGTAACTCTTGCAGATACATTCTGGAGGGTGAGTATATTTTATCTTTTTTTTTATTGTATTTACTATTTTATAAAACATTAATTAGGTTATAACACGTTACGTTTTATTTGTAGGCTGGTACCGAGGTGAAAAAAGACAAATGAATTTTGCAGTGCCCAGAATTTGGAGGGAACCTAGTGATCATCTCACAGACTGTTATTTTCGTATTGTGAAGCCACTCAAAGGTGAAAATTCAAAGAAAACATTTTATCCTGATCTAACATCGACATCCGCTCAAATACCACATACAGAGAGAAATCCTTTTCCTAATCCGCCTGTGTTGGAAAATCAAGTACTCTCTCAAGGCAGCTTTCCACCAATAAATTCATCTGTATCCGTACCTTCTGATTTCGTTCTTGAATCTGAGCTAAAACTACCACACCTCATCAACTCTGACGATCTCAATGACTTAATAAAGGACTTAAATCTACCAAAAAGTAAAGCAGAGTTATTAGCATCACGGTTAAAACAATGAAATCTACTTAATTCTGATGTACGAATATCCCGTCAAAAAAAAAACGTCATGAAAAATTTTCTTATTTCTTTAGTGAGGAAAGGAAAAGCAAAAATGTTCATTTTTAGACTTTTAGATTTAATTTTAAAACTTCTTTTATAAGAATAAATCATAAACGGATGTTTGGTATCTTTCAATAAATCCTCTCTATGTCCATTTTTTGAGTATTTTTATTTATTTGTATTTTCCATTTTCAACACATAAAAACAAATTTAGAACTTTTTTCTATTATTTTTCTTATTTCTAGAAATAAATGGAATAAAAATTAGGCACGTACGACCCGTGCGCAAAAATGTTGAAGACCGGTGTAATATGAAATCATAAATGATAACATTAGACACAATTGTAGGAATGAAAGAAATTTAGATGCTGACCAAACTTATATATACATATAAACATAACATATACTTTCACATATTAACACATATACACGCATACAAGTATATACGTGAATAAAAATCTTGTACTTGAATACACATAAATGATTGTTCTAGCAGAGATTATGCATATCAAGGAAACTTGCCTTAATATCAGCTACAGAATAGTTGAAAATATCTGCCTTGCCTCCCAAAATATTACACTGTTCACACATCGTGTGCAATGGAGAAAATTTTAGTACATTTGTTCTAAATGCTGAAAGTTAGAATGGGAATTTGCTTCTGGAAGAAACTCTTGGAACAATAAAGTTAAGCTTTAGCAATAACTCCTGACATTTCATTTTATTGTTGATTATTTTATGTAAAAAAAATTATTGCATGGCATTTCTTTCGCGCACTGAGTGTGTTCACATTGGTCGACTTGTAAGTGTTTCATGTTGTATGCCTGTCGGTGTATACATTCCATCCATTCTGAAGCTCAAAAGTTTCAGTTGATCAATATGTAACTGATAACCAGGATCCCAGACTGTTGATCCGTAGTCAAGTTTAGATCGTACGAAAGCACAATGCAACGTTTTCAGATTGGGTGAATTGTTAAACTCCCTATCGATGCGAATAATGAAACCATATAGTCTACAGGCAACGGTTACTGTAGCTTGATATGTGGCACAAAAGTTATTTGAGAATCGGAGGTTACACCAAGGTCAATAACTGTTTTAGGTTCCAAAATATGATTACCAATTTCATAGTTGAAATTTATCAAATTATATTTTGTGGAGAATGATAACATGACTTTCTGCTTACATAACGACATAAAAACACCTTATTGCTAACTGAACAGTATTTATTCATTTATTCATCACAGATCGAAACAAGAGAAGAAGAACAATATCGGCAAAAATGAAACAAATAATACTACAAAATGCATTACAGACGAAACGCTAATAATATTTTGCATCTAAAACTTGAAGTCCTTGGAGAAAAAAAGTTGAATATATAAATGAAGAAAGTATAGGTATACAGCATAAGTTTTTCAAAATCACTTATAAATATAATAGTTTGATAGTTTTAGGTTATTCAACCAAGAATCGTCTCTCAGTTGTTTGAATTTTGATTTCTTATAAAATCAGAAGGGAATGGATTAATGAATTGAGTGTTCATCCACATGATGAATATATTATATGCAGAGAAAATATTTTGGTGAACAATATCTCTGGAATTCTTGGAACACGTTTAATTTATTAACAAGTATCTCTCACCTGAAGCTACTATTTGAAAAATAATGAATGTGTTGTTTCTAGGATGAGGAGCAGAATACTGATTCTTCCTTTCTTCTGAAGAATGAACTATATAAAAATGTCTCAGTAGAAGAGGGAGACTAACGTAGAATCTAGAAAATATAGTGAAATATAATAAATTGGAACATAAGCCAAGAGTATCAATTTACTATCATTTAACACAATGTTTTACCAAGTGATAAGTAAGACCTCCGTGGTACCCATGAAAGAGTTGTACAAATTCAAAACTTTCATCGATTTTTTGACGTTTTACAAACATAGTACAAAATGAAATCGTTCTAAGATATTTTAAATCAAATTTGGAAAGGCTTGAACAAAACAATTTATTCCATTTTTTTTTTTTGTTGAACAAATAAAAAAATTCAAATTACATAAGAGATTTTAAGCTCCTGTAAACGTAAGTCTCACGAAAGAATAATTCCGACAGTTGAAAATTCTTCCAAACCGTTATTCTCTTTGTATGAGAATGGAATTGTTCTCTGTTATTCTTCTCGGATTTTGTGTTGGAGAATTCATTACCATTGTTTTGAAAATACATATTGTTTATTATTGTTAGCCTACAGATAAACATTGCAGTTGGTATGAATGGAAGTCTGAATACATTCTGAAAATTCATTTAATTGAAGCTGAACGGATTAAAAATACTTGTAATTTCGGGATCTGTGAAGGGATATTTCCTCTTATCCTTCATATTCATATATAAACATATTCTCTTTGCTCATAGAAACATTGAATATAAAGTGTTGATATTATCAAATCGCATCTGTAAAACATTATAGTCCAGTCAATTTAGACATCCAAGGTTGCAAAAATTTCGACTTGGCTGAATATTGGCAGGATTGTTCAATACACTATTTTAAAGGAAATGTGGAAAGTCCTCATCGATCCGGCACGTCAAGAAAAATTTACTCGAGGTCAAAGGTCACAAAACGGGGTTTTCGCGATTATCAGCAAAACGGTGAGTTTTATAATAAAATTAGCTCCGATTAAAATTGCAGATCAGATAATTATCTATAACAATTGTCCAAATACTTTTTTTCTAAGAGCGATCGTTTTTGAGATATAACGATTCAAAAAGTTGCAAGAGTTGTAATCGTCATAATATGCACACGTTTTCACGCCACCTTTGAGGTAGTATACTTAGAGCGTTTTTTTTCAATCTGGTTTTCCCGGTAGACCTATTCCACTGATCTTTTATGATTCTGTTTAATTTGAATCTATTGAATAACTATAGATATTGAAAAGGGTTCAAAATGATGAAGGGATGTAAATTAAAGAAAAAAAAGAAAATTTATCCATCTGAATCTAAATTATAATTAATTTCTGCTTTGTCTTGTTCTTCTTCTTCTTCTCCTCTGTCTTCTTCTTGTTTATTGTCTTCATTCTGGTTGTTAATGAATTGTCCCAATAATGACACATCGCATGTCTCTTCGTTAGCATGAAATTAATCTTCAATTGTTGGCAATTCAACATTGGAGCATGACCTGCCTTGGCAGTTTGTACATGCTACAGAACAAAGCAGTCAAACTTTTTTGTAACCACATTTATCACTACATCCCATTTTCATTTGCAAAAATGGTGTTTAGTAGTTTTTCTGGTACAGGTGGGAGTAAAGTTTGACTGGGTTTTTTGAAGGGACTGGGTTTTTTTACCCCAAATTTTCATATTTTATATGTGTAAGTTACACTGACCGATAGAACGATATTTTCGCTTGTATTACGGCTTCAGTGATGTATATACGTGGTGTACTTATTCATATTATGACGATTACAGCTCTTTCAACTTTTTGAATCGTTATATCTCAAAAACGGTGGCTCTTAGGAAAAAAAGTATTGGGACGTTTTTTATAGATAATTATTTGATCAACAATTTTTGTCTGTAATAATTTTATGATAAAACTTACCGTTTTGCTGAAAATGGCGAAAGCCCCGTTTTTGTCCCCGAGTAAATTTTTTTACACCAGCCGGATCGATGAGAACTTTCGACATTTTGTTTATAATACAATAATAATATGTTACAGTCGAAATTTTTGTAACCTCACCCCTATTTTTTAGTCTAATTTGACCGGACTATTAGTGCGTTTTGAGAAAACTACATAGAAATTTTTTTGTTTATTATTTCACATTTTGTGATATGTGCGAAACTTCAATGACATTGCTTTCGCTAAAAACATAGAGAGAATGAGAAAGACGATGTTTATTCACAGCAGCGATTCCATAGGAAAAAATGTGTGGCACTTGGGGACCACGGTAAAGCTATTGCGTAGCATTTTTTATCAACTTATGCAAATATAATTACTTATTTATTTTTCATTTATGCTTTTTTTTTCTTCGATATTAATTCAAGTTTTTCCTACGATATCAATTCAAGTTACACTTTTTGAGCGCGGTGACCGATTAGAAACAATTTTTTTTTCTTTTATTGAACGAATGAGAAGTTAATATCGTTCAAAATATGTTTACTATCTTTCAATACATGTAGATTATTCAGAAAATTTTATCATTGAAATTATAGGTTTATGGCAAGTGAAGTAAGAAACATAAGTTTGAGAGTTGATATCCTCTAAATATCTGGAAAATATCGCGTTAATGGCAGTCCCATATTTTGTTGTGGATTCTTGTGGATCATTATTCACTTTCAAATTCAATTTATTGTGGATTCTTGTGGATCAGTACTTACTTTCGAATTCAATTTTTCCGAAAGAAAAGTTGTCAACCGGTCTGATTTTTCATCAGTGAAGTTGATGTTGAAATCGCCAGTCATAAGTGGAAATTTATTACCATTTCTCCATCTTTATCACTCAATACCTTCTTCAGTGTACTCCAGTAAAGTGCGATGAATAAAATTCTCTACCGCGTTCAATTTTGAATTCGGAGAAATGTAAATTGCTACCATGACTATGTCTAGGTAATTTCCAAGTTTGCCCAAGCACGCACATATATCTCCACCAAATGAGCTGCTAACATAAACATCACTGACGTTTGCAATATTTATTTCAATATTCGGAGTCATAATATTGATAACATCAATATTATTTCGGTAAGTAGCTATCACACCTATTGGAACAATATCTCGTTTGAATTGAACAATACAAGTATATTTATTCTCTAGTCTAGTGTATATACTTTCTCACAAACAGCTGCTCACGTATTCGTCCGATTTCGTAGCAGCTCGTCTCGATCCGTGCGAGCTTCGTATAGTCGTACCATATGCATGCTCGTTGCGAACGCTCTGCCGAGCTACATGGTAGGCGGAGTGGGGGATGTTAGGTTTTATTTTCGTTACGGAATTCCCTTATTCGGTCGTAGCTCTCAAAACCCGCGATAAAAGCTATGCAATAGCTTAAAAATTATTGAAATTCAAACATTAGTTGAGTTTGATGAAAATTCAATTTCATTCGACACATCTATTGAGCATCTAGTTAATTGAAGTTTTGATACATCTTGAATTGTATTCGTTTCATCTCATAGTAAACTCAGCAAAATTATAAGAGATAGAAATCATAGCATTCTCAAAAATGTATCAAACACCAGCATTTCTCAAGAAAATTCCAAGCTTGAAAGTGCTATAGATTTTTGGCAATTGCAACTTCTTAAATTCTTCTCCAAGTGCAATAAAAATTTTCTAATTGCCTAACAAGGTGGTTATTGAAATATAGACTCATGGCAAGAACATAGATTTCGTTTGTTATTTCATAGCCCACGTTAACTGAAATCACTACAGATAAGGGATGCGATATTTCCAGAATACTTGAAATTTCAATACAAGTGTACTTTTGTTAAACTTTCTTCTGCTTAATTCTGATTGAAGCGAAGATGTGTATTGTACAGATCTAAACCCAATTGAAATTACATTTCAAATGAAGTTACAGTCAATCAGTCATCAATACGTGTAAATTATCTATAAATAGATAAGAATGGTTTTATTCCGAGTTCTTTGATCATCATCAATGAACTCTCGCGATGAATCGAGAAATTTGTAGATTTGTTTGTTCAAAACAAGTGTTCAGTTATTCGATTGGAATACTCTGCCTTAGTAGTTTATCTTAATTTCCAGTTTATCTTCATTTTTCGAAACAGGAATTGCTTATTTCTTCTGGATGTCTTGTTATATGTCGAAACATTCTCAATTGGTAGTCTATAAGATTTCTTGTGAGGATCGAGATGGAAATACTCAATAATCAACGATGTTTATCGATTTGAAACACTTCGCTTGGTTCCACAGAATTAGGTGTATTGTTTCTTGACAATTGTCCGGGGATGTAACGCCACTTGTAAGACTAAAATTTATTTAAAATTGTTGATTCATAAGGCCGATACTTGGAGAAAATTATTTTAAATAATGAAACATTATTTAGAATTTTCTCATAATTTAATACAAATACGCATGCGGACGTTTCAAATTACTAGTTTTTTATCAAATGCTGGATTGATACCAAGTGTAATTTCACAAACTCAATACTTATAGCTAATTTCACAGAACATGCCAGGTATTTTCTATGACTATCTTGGAATGAGGACCATAGAATACAACTGATTTTTAACAAAAAAAGGATAGTATACCTGGAAATGAACGCAGAAAATCAATTTCTTAAGTTAGGTATACCAGTTAAATGTGGGAAAAGATACAAATAATATACAACTAAGATTTCTAAGAACCAATAAAGCAAATTTGAAATCTTTCAACATGAAACATTAACTAAAATCAACTAAAACCTAGATAATCAATGTGATCTGCTACCTGGAATATTCTTATTGAATATATTAATTAGAGAAAAGTCATATATTCAGTTAAGAGTTCGAAATATTAAATAGAGAGAATAAAGGTTCCAAGTTAAATCTTCTAGAATCATTAAATATTAATAAATTCAAAACTTCCGGACTTTTACTTAATAGCCAGTTGAGGATTAACATTAGCCCTCTACTTATTATGTTCAATAAGAACATTCCAGGTAGCAGATCAGATTGATTACCTAGGTTTTAGTTAATTGCTCTCAATTTTAAGTTTCATGTTCAAAAATTTCAACTTTCCTTTATTGTTCTTAGAAATCTTAGTTGTATATTATTTGTATCTTTTCCTATATTCAGTTGGAACACCTGACTTCAGAAATTGATTTTCTGTGTTCATTTCCAGCAATACGATCCTTTTTTTGTTAAAAATCATTTGTATTCTATGGTCCTCATTCCAAGTCAGTCATAAACATTAGTTAGAACATACCTGGTATGTTCTGTGGAAATAGCTATAAGTATTGAGTTCATAAAATTACTTCTAGTATTAATCCAGCATTTGATAAAGAAGTAGTACTTCGAAACGTCGTCATGCGTATTTATATTGAATTATGAGAAAATTCTAAATATTATTTCATTAAATTTATTTAAGTTCAGAGAATGGAAACACAAATTTTTGAATCAATATAATTCAGAAAATAAATCGAATTTACTCAATTTATTGAAGCATGTTCAACCAAAATGTCAAGGAATATACCATCAACTTCATCTTTTAAGATATATTTTTCAACAGTGCTGAAATTTGGTATAAAAATGGATTATACTTATAAAGTCTCTAGAGTGTTTGGAATTCATCATCCAATTGTCCAAACCAAACTGTTTTTGAACATATTTGTTTGAAGATGAAATTTAATAAGTTTCAAATATTGCAATCGAAAATTCATTATTTCATCACGATTAAACGCAGAAGCTAACTGAAACAGGCTCGACGGAGATTATCTCGGAGCTTCGGTTTTCTGTTGAGAAACAAGAAGACTCAACTAATTAAGCGAGAACTGCTCGTCTGTGTTCAACATCATTCCATGCACTAAAATCTCAGTGAGGATTCGTTGGTATTTTGACGATAAATTACACAAGACTGTATGAGATAGTTGAATAATTCAATGGGTACACGCCTTCTAGAATCTGGGCTGAATTACCAGTTCAAGCTGGGTTCATCTTAGAAAGAAACACCTGCATATGAATGGAGTTCAAAGGGGAAGGAAACACAATTACTGAAATTAGCTGAATGCACCAGTATATTCAGTATCTGATAAATTTTATGTGTGTTCGAGATGAACATTTTGTTTCGCAGTATCGTACGAGCATTTCGATTTCAGTAAATTTCGAATAAATTTCTTTTGATGAAAAAATGTTTTTTATCTTTTATCTCTTATGTATATATATAATAATTTTGAGGTCTTTATCGACTAAATATTTGTAGTGGTACACTTTTCTCTTTACCATGCTTTTACCCATGCTTTCCCAAGTAACACATATACCAAAGTTAGACCATAGAGCAAATCACGACAGTGTACAAATCCAAAATTTGAGTGTAACTACCACAAAAGACTTATACATGAGATGATAGAAATAAAAAAAAAGAAAGTACAATAAAATAGAAAGAGTGACGCACGAAACTTAGCAACATATATAGCGGCTTACTGAAAACGCAATAGAAAAAGAAACACGATAAAAAACTAGTGGAAAAGGAAGAAAAAAAAACAACTGGCATAAAATGATAAGAAACATAAAATAGATATTTAACCTCAAAAACATATTGAATTTGAAATCAGAAATTAATTGTTAATATCAATGAATTCGGCAGAATATGTTAATTTTATCATAGTAGTTTAATGATCGTCCCTTCAACTCTCATGTAAGAACCCTGATGAAGCAATAAATTAAATATTGAATAGTGTTAATGTAAATCCATTATAATTGAATATTAGATAATATTCAAAACTTGAAGTTTTAATTTACACTTTTATTGACAACATAGCGTTTCGTTGTTACAAACGACTTCTTCAGATGATACTAGAATACTAAGGATTCTAGTATTCAGAAAACAGTATTCTAGTATGATCTGAAGATGGCGTTTTCAACGACGAAACATCTTATTCGTATTCAATAAATGAAATTGCTAAAGCTTGGTAAAGAGAAAGGGGTACTACAACAAATATTGAGTCCATAGATAAACACTCTAAATTATTATAAATAAATAGTATCCTATTTATAAGACAGACTCTTGAATATCATACAAATATATATAAATATATATATATATATATATATATATATATATATATATATATATATATATATATATATATATATATATATATATATATATATATATATATATATATATATATATATATATATATATATAAATATATGTTGAGATCCTCAATATATATCCCAAGGAACTGCCTACAGGATTGTAGTCAACGAAAACACAATCTATCACTTTCGAGAGTGAATATAAGTGCACTTCGAAAAACCATTGAACTTGCTGAATGAAAAAAACCATAGAATTATTTCATTCTCATTAGTAATTTTCAGTGGCGTACATTCAACGAATAAAAATCATCAATCAGGCCTAATCTTCAGAATGAGGGAACATTTATGCGTGAAATACTCAGGTTAGCTCCCTCCATCGAAGAAACGACATCAACTCTTTAGAGCATCATAGATCGTCTTCTTGTGACAAGAGCACAGAGTACGTAGATATTTTGTAGACTTTTCACTCAAACTCTTCGGAACCTTGTCTGTAGATGTGTAAGAACGGTCTATTGCTTTATTGCGCCAATTCACACCCTAGCAGGTTATTAGATGATCTAGTTTCGTGGTAAGTCAATACTGATACTCCTAATCGAAATATCAGAATATTTCAAATAAAACTCTCAGGGATCTGCCTACACGAATGTTGCCAACTGAAACACGACCTATCACTATCAAGAGTGAATATTACCTAATATTCACTCTATGCGATGAATCCACAACAGTTTTAGCAAGACACAAATATATGGCTGGTTCATTACAGGTTCCTCGGTTATTTCAATACTAATGGCTTTGGGGTGTTTGGGTACCACTTACGCAAGTTGTAGTAATTCGATTTTTCTTTTGCTCTTTCTTGATTCTGATAAAATCTGGCTGTTAATCCGAATCCCGCGGTTGTTGGGATCTATCAGTTGTTTAGCTATGGTCTCTTGAAAAATCCGTTCTTCGATCCTTGTCTTCGAGGTTGATGCTGTGTCCAGTCAGTAGATGGTGTGTATTGAACAAAGCGCAGAAAACACTTGTATTGTTTTTATAAAGTATTTGTGTTTTTCTACTCTGGCGGATATTCTTTTTTTCGTCTATCCTATATATGATTCAGTGTGAAAACGGGATAGCATACACCCCATGTTTTCTAGTGTCACCTCTTCTTCTGGATTTTCTGATCTCTTTTCAATAGTTTCGTGTGGTTTTTATGCGAACTTGATGTTGTGTTTATGAATGGTTCGTCCAAGTTTAAATGTAGTTCTGATGAGGAAGTTGTTATGGCGTGGGATTCTTGTTCCATTTTTCGTACAGTTTCTGTTTCGGTGCTTTTTTGATATGATTTTCAATTTTGAGGAGCCATTGACATACAGAACGATGGAGAGTAGTCAAAATTATAATGTACAATATTGAAACGCATGGAACAAAAGGAAAATCGGGTACAACAAAAGAAGTATTCAAAATGAATATTACTAAAATTGAAAGAAACAAAGCAATAAGACAACGCTCTAATCTTCTAACAAAAGAGATACAATACTTTTCCATTATGCGAAAATTTCTACTATTGTATAAATACCACTTCAGAAGTTTCACTCTGATATAACCTTTCTGAGTTTAACGCTGGTTGCGAACGGCTAATGGACTTGTAACTATGTTTTTTAACCAACAACTTATCACAATATTCAACATTTCAAGTCATATAAAAACTCAAATATCCATTATCAGCCTTTACCATAACTGGAACCTGAATACTACCTATCGGGTGTTCTCCCTACTAAGGAGAGCGACTCTCCTTATATGTGATTAATAACTACTATAACCAGGGTTGATACTGAAAACATGGTTCATTCACGTATTCTGCAAAATTTATTATCGACTTTTTGTGCATGAGGTCTCATGAAAGTTCGAGGGATAGCCTAGTCCGATACTGCGTCTGAGGATAGAGATATAGATTTTTGTTGTTTTTCTCTGTTCTAAACTCAATTCCATATTTTTGTCATGAAAACATCTTAACAGTGAATGAATGTAAACATCCTATGCGAATTTTCGTTTCCAGTTTCCGATTTCATTCATATTTCATCATGTCGCTTATGGCAGCATATATAATTCAATTTTTTCGTTCAGCAAAACGGAGATGTGTATTCTAAAAGTGCTGTGAGGCTATAATCGAAACAGATTATCAGTTATGTCATTCTGAACCTGCGTAGCTGTCATCTCAAGAAAAAGAATATTGCTTTTTGATGGAAAAGTGTATTATTTTCTTCGTTTGATAAGAAAAAATGAGAATACGAAAGAGAAGCAGAGCTTGTTCAACCAGATCAAATTTTTCCTCAGTTTTTCCTTGTAGAACATCCTAGAAATGATTTCTATGATTGCAATATGTCATTTCAACAATAAGTGGAAAAACCTATGTATTTAAAATGGCCTATTTGGAGAATTTCACTACATTTTATGAACAGAGAAGATTTATTCAGAAGATTTGATCAGATTCTTGGTTTTCTTCCCATGTATTTGGTTTTATCATAATAATATATACATACCTATATATATTAATAATTGATGAGGCCGATACTTGATGTAAATCGATAAACATAATAAAACAATTGTTAAGCTAAGATTTTCACATATATTAAAAAGAACTGCATGACGTACGTTTCGATGAGATTCACCTTTTTCAAATGCAGACTGATGACATTTCTCGAATACATACACTATGTAAACTTATATTATGAATATAGAGAAAACAAGTAGATAACAGGTAGAAGGGTTCATTTCATTCTGAACTACTATATAGGAAACTAAGTAATTTTGAAATGATTGAGAAGGGGCTTGAGGTATGATCGATTTGGCTGTTCAAAAGGTTGCCAGAATATTTGTTTTTTCATTAATTTGAAGTGATTCTAACAAATCAAGCTTCATTCCCTTGTTTTCGGTATTCAAAAGTTCAAAATCGGAATTGAATACATGGTTTTCATTAATCAATGATTTGCATAATGTGAATCTGTCTTCTGATTATCAAAGCTACGTTTATGGTCAGAAATTCTTATTTGAAAACTTCTTAACGTTCTACCAATATAAAACTTATCACAACTATCTTAGTTAATTTGATATACTCCTGATTTTTTATTTTTGTTGACCTTAGATTTGTTATTTTTGATATGTTTTCCTAAGTTATTTCCTAAATGAACACTTATCTGGTTGATGATTCCTTCTGCCACAAACTGGACAAATTGCAACTCGTTGTGAAACGTCTGCTGATTTTTTATTTTTGTTGACCTTAGATTTGTTATTTTTGATATGTTTTCCTAAGTTATTTCCAGTACAGTAAGCAATGTTGATGTTATACTTAAAAAGAAGAGATTTGATTTTTTCACTGGACTTACCAATGTATGTAAGAATGTTATAGTTGATATTGTTTGATCACCTTTTTGAAGTTTTTCTTTAATATCATATTATCTATTATTTCAGAATTATTTGATTAATGAAGATCATGTATTCAATTCCGATTTTGAATACCGAAAACAAGGGAATGAAGCTTAATTTGTTAGAATCACTTCAAATTAATAAATACAAATATTCTGGCAACCTTTTGAACCTTCTCAATCTTTTCAAAATTACTTAGTTTACTATATAGTAGTTCAGTATGAATTGATCCCTTCTACCTGTTTTCTCTGTATTCATAATTTAAGTTTACCTATTGTATGTATTCGAGAAATGTCATTAGTCTGCACGTATCATTTGAAAAAGGTGAATCTCATCGAAATGTACGTCATGCAGTATTCTTTTCAATATATGTGTAAATCTTTGTTTAACAATTGTTTTATTATATATATATATATATATATATATATATATATATATATATATATATATATATATATATATATATATATATATATATATATATATATATACATATATATATATATATATATATATATATATATATATATATATATATATATATATATATATATATATTGTCACACAATTCCCATCCTATGTAGTGAAATCCAATCATTTTCAGGAGGGCCATGTCAGACAGCGTTGCCGTCTTCTGATCTGCATATCTCAATTCCAGGGCACGAAGCCGCCACCTAAAGTGGCACTAGAAATCCTTCTGAATAACTTCGAGATTTTCAAAATGAGCGGTCTGAATCGCCATGGTGACTGAAGACAATAAATAACATTTCGTTATATATATCAGGACGCGAATAAAGCCGGGCGACTGTATCGCAAAATGTTCCCAGTGAGTTTATGAGATGAGAGTGGAGACCAGAAGGCGCTGGAGGCTTTACCGAGTCGAGTCTTTCACTTCAATTTGTCGTTTTCGTGTGAAACTGGATTTTTGTAAAGAACGTCCTAAGCTTTTGTTTGGAAGTTCTTACGTAATTTGAAAGAAAACTTGTGGACTGTATTCAGGATGGTATTCGCTACGCTAGATAAGATATGATTGCACAGATCTGCAACAAAAATGCTGTCTGGATGTTTTCAACTGATTTTCATGCATTTAAGTGTTCTGAAAACTAAAAAATAGTCAAAAAATTTCATAACGTCAAGTCATTGTGCAAAACGCAAAATTTTATGACAAAAAAGGGTTTGTTTGGGCTGACTTGAAGTCATAAATAAAAGACACGGAGGTTTTACTTATCTCTTGGGGAAACATTATGTTAAAAACTATAAAATTGAAAATTAACACACTCGACTTAAGTTTCACTGAATATATTAAAACTCTACATATGTTTCGGGTGGTTAACTCATTATCAAGAGTATACAGTATTACTGAATTTCAAAATGTACAACTTTCACTTATATATCCTAAACCACAGAATTAAAAAATTGGTTTCACGGAAAAATCTACCTTCTCATTACAAATAAGTAAATTCTTTTTTCTCGGTATCCAAATTTCCAACGTTTCAAGGGTATCTAATATTTTGCCCTTACTTCCGAGTGTAATATTTCGGTCTTCCTGAGATACGAGGAATGATTATGTTTAATGCAGTGTTCAGAAAACCTGTATAATGTTTATTCAACAGTATTGATCTTTCATGTTCATCGATTCTTTTCTGTATAGAACGTCCAGTTTGATTTATGTAGAAGATATCACATTCACTGCAAAATATTTTATAAACGCCACTTTTCGAAAATAAGTCAAGTTTGTCGTTTTTATTTACCAACAATGAACCCAAGTAGATTTTTCCGTGAAACCAGTTTCAAATTCTGTGGCTTAGGATATCTAATTGGAATTTGTACATTTTGAAATTCAGTATTATTGTATACTCTTGATAATGGGTTCACCACTCGAAACATATGTAGAATTTTTAATATATTCAGTGAAACTTAAGTCAAGTGTTCAATAGTGTTGGCGTTTACTTGATGTTAATCCATTATAATTGAATATAAACTTAAATTCGAACACTTGAACTTATGATTTACACTTTATTGACTACATAGCATGTAGTCATTATTAAGCATCTGAAGACTGTAAGCATCTGAAGAAGTCGTTTGTAACGACGAAACGCGTCATGCTATGTTGTCAATAAAGTGTGAATCATAAGTTCAAGTGTTTGAATTTAAGTTTATATTCAATTAAGTCAAGTGTGTTAATTTTTAATCTTATTGTTCATGAATGATAAGTTCAATTTTATTTTGGTTACTGCTTTTAAATCTGTACATGTCATAACTTGAATTATTACTTTCATAATAAAGAAAGACCCATGTAAGCATAATTAACAAACATAAACTTGTTGTAACCTGAACTTGTACGCTCCGAATGTGTTGAATGTTCGCAGTATAATTACGTGTGAACTCGACATTGTTTTATAGATTTTGGTTCAATATAGTGCAATGTCGTCTGTTCAGAAGTGTGTGAATTCGTCTGGCAGTTTCTATTATATTTGTGGCGGATATTATATGTACTTATGGTATAAGAACAACTTAATATTACTGACTTTGAAAAAGAAGCATACTTCGCATATTTCTTCTTAACAGTTGGATATCAGGATAAAGCTTGGGCACCTCATGAAGTCTGCAAACGACCTCAAAATGAAATCCCATAGATCAGTCTGCATTTAACAAGAGCGTAGTAAGTTACTTCCAGATGATCCGAATCCAATATATTTCGTATATACCTAAACGAGCACAGTAAGCTTTTCAAAATGGCGACTATTCTTACAGCCTGAGCATTCTATATTAAGTGTTTATCTCTCAATGAGATCTCGACTATATCCCCATCAATGTTCATACTTGAATTCATCATATGTAGCTTTGTTGTCGGAATAGCAAATAAAATATACAGAACAGTTTTTATCAAAATTGATAGTAATTTTTCATCAAAACCATTTATTGAGTTTTTGAAATAATCCTGAATTTTTATTTTAGAATATCTCAATTTTCATCTTCGTGAATAATGACGATGTCGTCGACAAAACAAGAAATTGTACCCACTGTGTCTATTAGGAGTATATAATTCAAATAAATTATGAAGATAATAGGACCAATTACCGTGCCCTGTGGTACCCAGAATTAATGGTTCTTCTTTCGCTTATTGATGCGTTTATTCTTACTGAAATTTATTATATATATATATATATATATATATATATATATATACATATATATATACATATGTGTATATATATATATATATATATATATATATATATATATATATATATATATATATATATATATATATATATATATATATATATATATATATATATATATATATATATATATATATATATATATATATATATATATATATATATATATATATATATATATGTATATATATATATATATATATATATATATATATTATATATATATATATATATATATATATATATATATATATATATATATAAGGCAATCGTTCTGTAATAGCATCGCTCAATCGAAAACATTCGTTTCAAATTAATATTCAAATAAAACTCTTAAAATTTTTCAGAACAAATTCTAAAAAGAGTTAAACAGAATTGACGTTAAACTTTAGGTTAATGAATCCGAATCATAATGAATCCGAAGGCAATAGACGTCTGAAAGCTAATCCGTCTATATTTGCATCGTATAATCGATAACAGAATTAGTGAAAGTCTAAGTTTTAGTATTTTTGAAACAATATTGAAATGAACGATTAGTGATCAATCACGTTATCGATTTTCAAATCACTCTTCACTTCAAAGAAAATAACCACCAATCGTAACATGTTTGAACTGCCAATTATGTATTCATTTCATGCCCAAGAAAAGGGGGAGTTGTTTCGACATGGAATAAATAAATATTTTTCGTCTAATATATTGATGAATCTTTTCTAATATTCTGAAGGTGCTAAACCGAAACCGTCTTGTTAATGGCGTTTATAATTGTATGCTACATTTCGAAGTCTATAGTACTCTACAACTTCATTAGAGATACTATTCAAACTACATCTATATTTATTCTTCATTTTTTAACCAGCAAGGAGCCTCTACTTCTTAGTCACATGTCTAAGTTAAGTCCAGTTTTTCATTTCAGTAAGGTGAGATAACTTGTGTTGATTGAATCGTGAGATATTTGGTTCTCCTATTAGAGAGAATAATTAATTAGCTCAGTGATGATTTAGAATCACCGCATATGGATATTGTTTTTATTCGATAATGACGAAACAACTAAATTCACTCAAATTTCCCACCATATTGTCTCGATCGGTGTTAACTCGAAGTTTTAATTGAAGCAGAGAGCGTTTTCGATATCTGGTTCAATTCCGTTCTCCTGGAAATTTAATACTTTGGTGAATGTTAAACTCACATTGCATTAAAAGTTTTCACCTTAATCACTTGATTGAAAGGCGCCACTGAAATAACTGTTCTCATACCGACACCCGATATGTAAAATAACAACTTTATACGTAACGATAATATTGATGAGCGATAGGTATAAGTACCCTTCTCACTAAAATTTCAGCGGCAACTTGTTGGTATAAAATTTAGTTGAGTTTGATGGATAAAGTTTCGACTTCCCTGATGATGTTATTGCATCCGTTTATGAACAGATCCTACTTATTGAAGAAGAGATATATTTTTCTCGAATTAGAGAAAGTACATTATATATGTATATATATATATATATATATATATATATATAATGAAATCTTATATATATATATATATATATATTTAACAATAATATAAATATATATATATATAATATATATATAATATAAATATATATATATATATATATATATATATATATATATATATAAATATATATTTGTTTATATATATATATATATATATATATATATATATATATATATATATATATATATATATATATATATATATATATATATATATATATATATATATATATATATATATATATATATATATATATATATATATATATATATATATATATATATATATATATATATTTAAAATTGATTTATTGCCTGTTTCAGATTTGAACAAAAAATAAGTTTGACATTTTTATATCTATAGCAATTCATAAATTCAATTATTCATTAGTTTTGACCAAGTTGTGATATACAACGAAACCTCAACAAAAATAAAGTTTTTCATATTGAAAGAAGCCTGTTATTGCTGAAAACATTCATAATATATATATATATATATATATATATATATATATATATATATATATATATATATATATATATATATATATATATATATATATATATATATATATATATATATAATATATATATATTTTTGTGCTTATGGCACTGAATGAAATATTTAAGACGATGAACACTAGAACATTCATTCGAAAAATTAAAATTAATCAAGAGAATGTTAAAGTAGATCTAGATATGTGAACGTGTACGATGTAATATCTCACAGGGCCATTTCAAGAGATAATCACCAAATTCATCCTTCAACATGTCCATTGTTGCACGAGCTGTGTGGCATGTGGCACCGTTTTGATGAAACCACATGTTAACCAAGTTCAACTCGGCCAACTGGAGCAAAAAAAAATCGCATATCATGGCTCGATATCGTTCGTCGTTGATGGTTAAGTTTCTTCCACAGTCGTCTCGATTTTTATCGTTTGTCGATACATATATACTCGTGGTATTCACCACGTAGGGAGTCAAATCGTGGTGCAGAATCCATGATTTGTTTTTCAAAAGTTCCGATCATTTGAGCCATGTTGCTTCACCGAAACGTTGCATCACTTCCTTGTAGTGTTCCTTATTAACCGTACAATTTATTTTCAAGAACTGATGATGCACCACGCCGTTTTAATCAAGAAAACAGCGAAAAAACCTTTACTTGACGTTCTTGTCTCGATCTTGGCTCTTCCGGCCGCTTTAATTTGGATTATTGTGACTCGGTGGTTTCGACGTCATAACCATATACCAACGTTTCTCCATCAGTTATGACTTTCTTGAGCAAATCTGGTACGTCATTGACGTTGTTCAACAACTTTGAGCGATACTAAAGCGACGTTGCTTTTACTCAAAATTTAGCAATTTAGGAATAAACTTCACTGCAACACGTTCCATGTCCAACATTGCCTGCAATATATATATATATATATATATATATATATATATATATATATATATATATATATATATATATATATATATATATATATACTGAGACTCTTAATCAAAATATTTCAAATAAAATTCTCAGGAAGCTGTCTACACAAATGTTGTCAAGGAGAAAGAAACCCATTACTTTTGAGAGTGAATATTGAGGACTATTCGAAGAATTCATAGATCTTATTGAATGATAATAGGATACAATTGCTTCTTCATTTTTATGATTCATCAGTCCATATTTGATCTATCAATCAAGAATCATGAATTTCAAGACGCCCACAGGTCCTATATCGGAATGAGATAAGAAACTCTTAGTGAAAATTCACGTGAACTCCCTCTGTCGGAGAAAAGATGTATAAACTTCCCCTAGTGTTCGAGATTCCTAAAATCTCAGTATTTACTAGTATATATATATATATATATATATATATATATATATATATATATATATATATATATATATATATATATATATATATATATATATATATATATATATATATATATATATATATATATATATATATATATAATGATATGGTTCATATCATTTGTTTGGAAAAGTTGGAGTTCTATGGAGTGAGGGGTGTTGCACTTCAGCTTTTTCAGTCATACTTGAACAACAGAAAACAGATTGTGTTTAACAACGGAGGAGTGAGCTCTATGCTTGATGTCAAACAGGGTGTTCCACAGGGGTCGATACTTGGACCTCTCTTGTTCATTATATTTATCAATGATCTACCAACAAATGTAAACTGTCATACTGTTTCATATGCTGACGACACAACACTTGCAGTAAGAGCTAAAGATCCAAACACCTTACAAACTAGAGCAATACAAGCGGAGAAAGAAACAGTCAACTGGTTCAGTACCAATAAATTATACTTGAATAAAGAAAAAACTCGAAATGTGATCTTTTAAGCATCCAGGAAAATGTAAGCTAACTCTGGAAAATTTTTGGGAATGATTATGGACAGTAAACTTCTCTGGAATCAACAGTGTTCTCAATTGAAGAACAGTTTGTATACTGCAATAAATGCTCTACGCCGAGTCCGACAAATTGTTAGTCACAATGCAGCATTACAAACTTATCACGCCCTGTTTCACTCCAGATTGACGTATGGTGTCGAAATTTGGGGTATGTCGACCCATATACAGGAAATACTGGTAGTACAAAAACAAGCAATCCGGGCATTGGAAGGCGTCAACTCCAGAACTCATTGTAAACCGTTGTTTGTTAAAAATCAAACACTAACTGTAATAGCTGAACTTATTATCAGATCTCTCAGGGATGTTATGAATCACTCAGAATCTCATGTTACCAGATTTCACAGCCAACCATATAATCTGAGGACAAATGACAATTTGAATAATACAAAAACAACATTAACAATTAGCTCAAAAAGATTTTTAGGAGCTAAACTTTACAATGAGTTACACAGTAAATGGAAGAAAATGGATAAAGAAACAATGAGGAATAACCAAAAAAATTATTGACTTCAACACACTCCTTATAACATAGATGATTCTAAACTTCACATAAAGGACCATATCATTTCAATTTAAATTAAATTTTGTAATTTTGACTTAATTATTGTTGTAGTTTGAATAAAGTATTATTATATATATATATATATATATATATATATATTATTATTATATATATATATATATATATATATATATATATATATATATATATATAAATATTGGTGTGTGTATATATATATATGTCTTGAAGCAGTAACCATAAACACAGTTAGCTGTCATCCCTCGTAGGCTTCGTAAGCAACTTCGAGAATCTGAACTTTGATCAAGGCCTGATTGGCCAACTAGATAGATAGACATGCCCCACGGAACCCTGTCCGGGATTTCGAAACTGGCTCGTGTGCAATTTAGGGTGGCTTATAGTGGTACGTCTGGTCATATTAAACCTCTAGGACTGAGAAATACACATGATATTCTCTACGTGATGTTGCTAGATAACATTTGTGTCTAATAGTTTGAGGGGTTCATGTCTCTGAATGCAATTAACTTGTAGAGCACATTTCAATTTACACTAACATGGTTAACTCCTATTAGGCGGTGAATTATTGTCAAGTTAACTTTATCAATTCATGTTTCTCAAATTTTCGAATAACTCACTGTTCAATTTGAGTGAAAATCGAAATGCTTCTTGTTTTCAATGGACATGATAATGGACTACCTGAAACCTGACATTGCAGAATGAATGAATGAAGATCCATAGATTGACCCGAAAGAAGAAAGGTTTCAACGATAAAGTGCAATTAAAAATAATGAATTCAGTGTTTTCTTATTTTTGACGATACAATAAGAGAAATTTTATTGTATATGAACCGGTTAATCACCAAAGAGAATAAGCCTGCATTTTTCGGATATGGCAATTTTGATTCAGTTCTATTCGTTTTAGGTAGGGTTTGAATTGTAATCAAGAAAAGAAATGAGTCAGTTCATCTGCCGGTTCAATGTAGGGACTTCTCTTATTCGTTAATTCACAAAAAGGAATAAGTCAATGACTTATTACTTTTCGTTTTTATATTGGCCTTTATGAGCACTTACTCCATAAAAAAAAAGCTCTCTTCCACTTCAGCAGTTACCTCAACAAGGAAAATTAACTCAAGATCAAAGCGGTGAGCAACAGAACCAAACAAATATTTCTGTGGATGTCATATTTCAAGTCAAAAATCATATTGAGTCGTTCCCAGTGAAACAATCACATAATTTTTCTAAAGAATATAATAACTATCAGCCGAAATAAATATCCGGAAGGTGTTTACAATGTTCAAGAACTTAAACCCAGAAAATAAAGTTAAACAGTCATTCTATCAAAAGATGTTTAAAGAGCAGTATGATTTACACTTTAATAATTGATGGGGCCGATACTTGATGTAAATCGATAATCATAATAAAACAATTGTTAAGTCAAGATTTACACATATATTAAAAAGAATACTGCATGACGTTTCGATGAGATTCACCTTTTTCAAATGCTACGTGTGGACTGATGACATTTCTCGAATACATACAATGGGCATGATGACAGTTTTTTAAAAACGATCCTATAATGTCCACAAATGTATACTATTTACAAAAAATAAGATATTTCTGCAGAAATCAAGAGTTTAATAGGAAAAAAATGCAATTTTAAGATAGAAATTTATTTGTTTACCTAAAACGCTTGTCAGTGTCATGGCGGCGCTTGTGACGTCAATAATCGGTAACTCAAACACTAGGTTCTGGGTTCGTGCAACAATTTAATTATTTTATGGTATTAAAAATGAATTCGAACGTGTATAAATGGTGTGGGGTCCCCCAGTGTGCAAACACATCCATAAAAACTCCTAATAAGTTATTTGTATTCGTTCCTAAAAATAAAACAACACGAAACAAGTGGCTTCAACTTGCAAGGCGAGATTCAAATGCAATATTGTCCAACACTGTCCTCTATTTTTGTGAAGATCACTTTGATGTAAGTTTTCACATTGTTTTGTAGATTCTAGTATACTATATAATATTTGGTAATAATATTTTGTACGTGGTCTAAATGTAAAAATATAAACAATCTATTTCGAGGTCTAACCTCGAAATTTCATCTCATTGATGTTATATTATGTATTTTATTAAAATTTCAGTTACCAAATGATATGGATAATTATATGGAATATGATCTGATGGGATCGTCAAATCGTGTAGGATCGTGTCAAAAATCCGCATGAAACCGGGGTGTATGCCCACTAAATTTCAATGTCAACCAGATAGAAGGAAACGAACATCAGATGCTACAGAAAGACCATATATTCTCAAAAAACAAAGAAAGACATTGATAGGAGAATGTCTGAAAGATTTAGAGGAAATAGGTACAAAGCATGTGGAACTTGAAGAGGTGTCATGTGGAAGTTCATATAGGTACTTATTTGTAATACAAATTTATTCCACTTCTTTGTAAATCTTTGTAAATTCTTTTTAAATGTGTATTTGAAGGTAATATTTTATAAATACTATTTTTTTGTCTTTTTCAGCTTCACAAGCACCCATAAGCAATACTTCACAAGAAAATGCAAATAAGATGGTGGATAAATCAATCCAAGTATATACGACAAATGAGTTTCGAAGTAAAGCCACGCAAACAGAAACTAATTTAGTTAATCAAATGACTTCTCCTTTGAAACCTTCTACATCATCTGTTTGCTTCTACATTCTACATTCGCTGTTTGCCTTAATAAATCCTTGATCCATAACTCGTGTTATTTTAATAACATTCACACTCAAATAGTGAAATTGAATTAATAAATGAAAACACAGTCGTAGTGGAGGTTAACAATACGAAATGAAATTTTGGCGCCGTCTCGTGTTTACTTGACACTGACGTCATGAGCTCTGATTGGTGTTCAAGATATCATGGCGGATTGCCTTATTTTGTAGTTTTATTTTATAAAAATATATATCAATCACACTCTTAATAAGAAAAACAATGCTTGTTTTTTATCCTAAGCTTCAAGTTTTATCAGATGAATATAGTATTTTTGTGATTTTTGATTAGTGTCATCATGCCTATTGGTAACCTTGAATTATGAATACAGAGAAAACAGGTAGATAACAAGTAGAAGGGATCAATTCATACTGAACTAATATATAGGAAACTAAGTTATTTTGAAAAGATTGAGAAGGGGGCTTGAGGTATGATCAATTTGGCTGTTCAGCAGATTGCCAGAATATTCGTATTTATCAATTTGAAGTGATTCTAACAAATTAAGCTACATTTCCTTATTTGCGGTATTCAAAATTTCAAAATCAGAATTGAATATATGATTTTCATTAATCAAATGATTTGCATAATGTACACTTGTACATTGTACATTTGTACAATTGTACAATTTACACTTTGGTCGATCTCAAGTTGATGTGTGCTGTGAGTGCAAGTGTCAGAATAAATTCAACTGACTTAGGAGAGAATGGTATATCATATCTTTACGTTTTTACAGATTTTAAAACAAAGAGATGAATATTATCTGCATAAGGAAGTGTGTGAATTTATATGCAATACCCACCAAAAAATTCACAGTGTCTAGGTTTGATACTAATGACATTCTAGACTTTAAAAACTGGTGGGGCAAATTTTATAAGAGGGATGCTATTTCTTTGGAGAGTTAATCAAGAAATATTCCATGATCTTTAAAGTCTTAAAGTATTCCATATTCCATGGACAAGCAACATTTTTGGTGTCTAACTTCATGGAGTTTGAGTACTCCTCAACCATGGTAACCACCAGGCCTTTTATTGGGAATATAGTGAGAATTAGCACATGCCATTTGAGAAAGAATAAAACTCAATCAGTTGCTCTATCAACACAAAACGCTTATAATGGGTCTGTGACTCTAACAATTAATAAAATAGAAGCCCTCAAGCGTACATTGCAATAAAGCCTATCATGAAAATATTATAGAAAATTGGCATAAATATTATAAAAACATAATTTTTTAAAACAAATTTGTTTATTTTTTCCCTCACAACTTTATTTAAGCACCAGAAGGAATAAGTCGAACAATTTTTTATGAGTATAATTATTTACAAAATAAATAACAGCAAAAACCTCTACGTTAGTATATTCGTATAGGTTCAAACTATCTGTTTGAATAAAAATTCAATAAACTTACTAAGGGTTTTTGTTACTCAAAAATTTTGTTACTCCTGTAAAATTAGGTATGCTTGACTCAGTCCCTTTAGTAAATAACCGATTCATATATATTGTATATCTTAACTGTAAATCTAAAATTCAGTTCTATTAAGTTCTGTTTAAAATTGCTTTTATGAAAATCCATTCCAAATGAATCCATATTTCTTGCGTTAGTCCTTGATGATAACCGAAATTTCGGTCTCATAACCGAAACGTAATTTTGGAAATAAACTAATATCATTTTGTTTCATTTGAACCAAAAAACCCAAGATTCGAATTCATACAATATAAATAAAATGGTTCACGAATCAGATAGATTGTCAAATGTATACATATACATATATACATAGTCTTTCGGGTTACATATAACAGACGCGAAAGAGAGCATACTATGGACAAACCCGTAATATGAAGACAAAATGGACTGTTGGCCTACAAAATGGCCCCAACTGAGTATCGTTTTAGGAATACCTCCATTTTGAATAAACAATTCGGCTGGGTTTCACAATAATTTCATTAAATTATTGCTTGACATTTGTTTCGGGTGTTACCACATTTTTGGAAGCTAAACTTCAAAAATGAGAAAATACCCTGACGCAAATGTCAAGCCATAATTTCATAAAATTTTTATGAAACCAAAATGGAGTAACATCCCAAAACAAATGTCAATCAAGTGTTAGTGACTCAGTAGAGCAGCAAACACTCAATCAACCTCCATTGTTTTCACTGATTATTTCACTCCTTCTTTATGAGTTTGATAATTTTTTTATTCATCCAGAGTAACTCCAATGCAGGTATTTACCTAAAATATATAACCTTTTCTAAAATACTGTTAATAATGAAGCATAACTACAAAATTTCGTTGATGTTTTCCGTGAAGGAAATACAGAAACATTTAGCAGTATTCTTAGAGTATTAATTTCACTGCAATATTTTTACAAATCCTCCAGTTTATTCATCAATAATTGATAATTAATTTCGTCAAATGCTTTACAGAAATCTTTGTAAGGGTATATGGCTACTCTAATTTCTTCGTCAATTTCTGAATAACCAATATCGAAAAACAAAACATATTCGTTCCCACTAATATGTTGGGATAAAAACCACGCTATATGTTCATAAATTTGTGTTTAACGCCATTTGTGTTTACTGTGATTAACTGGTAAACACTAATTTTGTCACATGAACTTTGTTATGATTTTTATTTATGTTGGTGTACCCTCATTAAAAATATATAACAGTTTTGTTTGTATTGCAGCCAGTTTTCTTGTCACAGCTACATATTCATTTCTGACCTCATATACGCTTCTTTGTTTACATAACTGCATTTAGTCGACTGTGTAACTATTGTGTTTGCTAAATTACATTTTATTTACATCATTTAGATAGTAAATATGCCACGAAAGTGTTTGAACAACCCGGACAATTTTTGTTATGTGTGTGGAGAATTAACTTTTACATCTCAGCGTCGAAATTTCACATCACTAATTGAAAAGTGCTCTTAAGACTATTTTAGTTTTCCTGTGAGGAATCAAGACAAATCCTGGGTTCCACATAAATGTTTTGTTACGTGTGTGAGGCTCCTTTCAGGTTGGGCTAAACAAGAACCTAGATATTGGTCGTTTGCTTTACCGATGATTTGGACGGAACCAAAGGATCATGTAAGTGATTGATATTTTTGTTTGACACAAACAGAAGGTATTACTACCAAATCCAAACACACTATCCAGTATCCGAACTTGTCTTCGGCCAAGAGACCCATCCTACATAGTGCCGAACTGCCTGTGCCGATGCCTCCAAATCGATCAAAAAGTGTGAATTCTAGTCCGGAATTTGTTCTCAGTCAGCATAATAAGGTATCTGAAGATAGTGACCCAAGTTATGAACCGTCAACTTCAAAAGAACCGTGACACAATGTGATTTAAGCGATTTAGTGCGTGATTTGAATCTGTCTAAAAAACAGGCTGAGCTTTTGGGGTCTAGATTAAACGACTGGAATTCACTTTCTCGTGGTACAAAGATTTCTTATTTTCGATGTCGAGACGATGAAATGAAACCTTACTTTTCTGAAGCAGGTGATTTAGTCTATTGTAATAACATTCCTGTTGTGATGAATTTATTAAATTTCGAATATGATCCAAGTCACTGGCGACTGTTTTTTGACTTTTCAAACACTAGTTTGAAAGCAGTGTTACTGCATAACGGAAACGAACTTCCTTCAGTGCCGATTGCTCATGGTTCTAATATGAAAGAGTCTTACGAAAATATGAGATATATACTCGAAAAAATTAAATACATTAAACACACTTGGAAAATTTGTGGTGATTTTAAAATCATTGCACTTTTACTTGGACTACTGCTTGGCTATACGAAATTTTGCTGTTTTATTTGTGAATGGGACAGTAGAGACAGAAAAAGTCACTATACAAAGAAAATGTGGCCCAAGCGTGAATCACTAACTTCAAGTCATGAAAATGTTAAAAATGATCCTCTATGGAACCCTGATGACATACTCTTACCACCGTTGCACATAAAGCTTGGCCTGATAAAAAATTTTGTAAAAGCTATGGCTGAAGATGGAGATGGATTTTTATATCAAAAAGAGAAATTCCCTAAACTCAGCGAGGCGAAAATCAAAGAGGGAATATTTGTAGGCCCACAAATACGGCAATTGATGAAGGATAAGAGCTTTAAAGAAAAACTGAATGATCAGGAAAAACTCGCCTGGAGATGTTTTCTGAATGTTGTTCAAAATTTTCTAGGTAACCATAACGCGAAAAATTAAAAAGATTTAATAAATGAACTCATTATATCATTGAATATATCCTTGAAAATACATATGCTGGACTCTCATCTGGATTTCTTTCCGGCAAATTTGGTTGCTGTGAGTGACGAACAAGGTGAGAGGTTCCATCAAGACATTTCCTTAATGGAGAAGCGTTCTCAGGGGAAATGGAGTCCAGGAATGCTGGCAGACTATTGTTGGAGACTTAAAAGGAACCTACCGGAACCTGAAAATTAAAGAAAATCATAAGTATCTATTAGATATTAGGAAATAATTCTGTGTGTGGCTGAATTTGGTACTTTTTACGAAAATATATGTTTTGATGTCACAAGAAAACATGATGTGTACATTTTTTTTCATTGATATATAATTGTTTGGTGGCCCTAGTATATTCAAAATTTGATATAAATTCTCGTGTGACAAGAAAAAATTACAAATTTGTTGACCAGTGTATTGATTGAAAAATGCATAATATTCAGAACAATTTCTCAAAACAAAGTATGAAAAAAGTGAAAGAAATTTGCTGATTTCCAAGTGTTCAAATTCATTCAATAGTTTGAATGCCTTTGGCGTTCGGCGTTGAATATTATACCTAGATAGCTTTATTGAAATTATAATGAAGTTTAACCACCTAACTGACAATCGGATCTGTAACCGCTATTCTAATTTAATGTATCTATGAATTCCAATTATTTCATAATGTGGTTTTCTCATAACTACATCTATCAAATAATTGCTTTCAACATCAGAATTGAGAGTTAATCGATATTATTTTATCACAGTGTGTTGCTTCAGATAATTTCATCACGTTTATTATTTTCAGGTAGGTGAAAGATGTTCCCGTTTAATGAAATCTGAAATTTTGGTAAGTGAAATACAAATAAAATCAATTAGAAGCTTGAAACGTTTGCGATAGTTTCTAGTAATTTCATGTTTGGTAGGTACAACTGTCTCAATGAGAAAATTTTGGGCTTTCCTAAAATATGTGTCGTCAGATGGTAACTGGCTCTAGACTTAGACTTATATATATATATATATATATATATATATATATATATATATATATATATATATATATATATATATATATATATATATATATATATATATATATATATATATATATATATATATATATATTTTTCAACTTTCGAATTATCCTATATTTGATTATGCCAATCAACCTTACCATCCATTGGCGAAGTGTTGCGATATTTTTTCTACTACAAAAATGAAGAAAAGAAAAGTATTCGTGAATCTGCGACTTTGACGGCTTGTGGGGTTATTAATTTGTGGGAAAAAGCTGGCATACCTATTCAATTAAAAAAACATGTCATCAGCAAAATTGAAAAGAAAACAAGAAAAAACGTTCAGAAGCATTGAAAACAAAAGAACAAAACTGGCAACAAAAGTTAGAAGATTTATTTGACATCGCTCATCGTGATGCTTTAAATATTATGACTTTAGAAGAAGATAAACAGTTTTTGTTAGCAGTGCGGCAAAATCGACGCCAATTTTTGATTGGTTCAGTCGACAGAAAAAGTTTAAACAAATGTAAGAAAATAAAAGAGAAAAAAGAACGGCTTGATAAATTGCGCGAGCGTGAAAACAAAGATATCTCGTCTATAACAGAAAAATGCTCATTGTCTTCATTATCATTTATTTCGTCATCGTCTGCCACAATAAGTGAGGAAGAAACTCCATCTGACTCCGAATTTATATCAAAATTGACGAAGATGCAACCACCTCAAAAACGAGCTCGAAAAGATATTATTAACAGTCAATTAGCTTCCAGTCTTGATGTTTCTAAATTGAGTGACAGAAAAGCAACTATGGTCGTGACATCTACTTTGAAAAGCGCAGGCTGTGATCCATCAGAATTTAATGTCAATAGATCTTCTATTCGTCGGCAGCGTGTCAAAAATCGCAAAGCTGTTGCAGAGTCGCTCAAAAGCGAGTTTAAACCTAGTTCGTCTTTAACAATTCATTGGGACGGTAAACTTATAGAAGATATTACTGACACAAAACTGTAGATCGGCTGCCAATTTTGGTATCAGGACATGGAGTCGATCAATTACTCGCCGTCCCAAAATTAGAACGTGGAACAAGCGAAGCTTGTGCGTCGGCTGTCTACGACGCTATAAATTCATGGAATTTGAGCGATAAAGTAAAATGTTTGTGTTTTGACACTACTGCTGTAAATACCGGCTTAAGAAGTGGAGTATGCGTTCTCTTGGAGCGCAAAATGGATAAAAATATGCTTTGGTTTGCTTGTCGTCACCACATAATGGAAATTATATTGTCAGGTGTAGTGGATCAATCGCTTGCCCCATCTAGTGGTCCTGATATACAATTATTCAAAAGATTTAAGAACAGTTGGGACTCTATTGACCAAAGCGACTTCAAAACAATAACAGATGACGCTGAGGCAAATATTCTTGCAGAAGTGGCCGCAGACAGGATTTCTTTTGCCAAAAAGCAACTTCAAGTACATCAACCTCGAGATGACTACAAAGAAATGTTAAATCTTACAATCATATTCTTAGGAGGTGTTCCTGAAAAAGGCGTTTCATTTCGGAGACCTGCTGGTCTACATCGAGCTAGATGGATGGCAAGAGCCTTGTACTGTTTAAAAATTTATTTATTTAAGCATCAGTTAAAGCTAACGAAAAAGGACGAAAAGGCTGTGAGAGAAATATGTATTTTCACGGTGATGATTTTTATCAAATATTGGTTTCAAGCCTCTACCAGTCAGTCAGCACCAAGAAACGACTTACAATTATTAAAAGACCTTAAAGCTTTTGAAAGTGTTAACAAAAATCTAGCTACTATTGCGCTGAAAAAGATTTTGAATCACTTGTGGTATTTGTCGGAAGAGCTGGTTTCGCTTGCATTTTTCGATGACGAACTTTCAGTCCAAGAGAAGAAAAAAATGGTAGAAGCACTCGAAATTGAAGGCACACATGATTGCTTAAAACGAATAAACCTTGACATGGCGACCATCCACGAAAAAAATATAGAAAACTTTGTGAGCAGTAATTCTTCAAAATTCTTCCAGGTCCTAGGTATCTCATCAGATTTTTTTTTATAAAGACGTTGAAACCTGGAACGAAGACCCTGATTATATAGCTGCCAAAAATATTGTTCATTCATTGCGTGTAGTGAATGATATAGCATATATATATATATATATATATATATATATATATATATATATATATATATATATATTGATAATTGACGAGGCCGATACTTTGATGAAATTAATATCCATAATAAAACAATATTTAGAATTTTCTCATAATTTAATATTAAATACGCATGACAACGTTTCGAAGTACTACTTCTCTATCAAATGCTGGATTAATATTATGTGTAATATTACAAAGTCAGTACTTATAGCTATTCTCACAGAACATTCCAGGTATGTTCTGTGACTAAAGGGAATGAGGACCATAGAATACACTGATATTCAACAAAAGGATCGTATACCTAGAGATGAACACAGAAAATCAATTTCTTAAGTCAGGTATCCCAACTAAATATAGGAAAGATACAAATATATAACTGAGATTTCTAAGAACAAATAGAGGAAATTCAAAATTTTTTGAACACAAAACATAAAATTGAGTGTAAATTAACTAAAACTTAGGTAATCGATCTGATTTGCTTACTGGAATATTCTTATTGAACATATTAAGTAGAGGGCTAGTGCTAACCTCTAACTGGCTATTGAGTAAAAGTCACGAATTTTTGAGTTCATTAATATGTAATGATTCTAGAAAATTTAGCTTGGAACCTTTATTCTCTCTATTTAATATTTCAAACTCTGAACTAAATATATGACTTTCTTCTAATAAATGGTTAGCAAAATGGGAATCTGTTTTCTGTTTCTCAAAACTACGTTTATGTGCCGATAATCTAATTTGGAAATTTCTGAAAGTTCTTCCTATATAAAATTTTTCACAACTGCCACATTTATTTTTGTAAACCCCACACATTTGATTTTCATTAATTTTTGATTAAATATTTCCGATTATTTTTCTAATGTTATTAGTGGTCCGAAAAGAAATATTAATCTTATAGCTTGCTAAAAGTGATTTTAATTTTAAACTAGGTGTCCCCATATATGTTGAAACACTATATATTGACTTTTCTTTGATAAGAGGATAAACTTCTGAAACCGCTCTTCTGAAAAGTTTTTTGTTCATTAAGTTGTTTATTATTTCGGGTTGGTATTCATTGTTTTAGGCTATTTGCATAATTGAGCTTTTTTCTTTGTCGAAATCAACGTTCAAAATCGGAAGGTTAACAAGTCTGTGGACTATACTATTAAATGATGACATTTTTTGTTGTATTGTACAACAATGCAATTGTTGTACTATAAAGTCAATATATAATGTTTCAACATATATGGGGACGCCTAGTTTAAAATTAAAATCACTTTTAGCAAGCTATATGATTAATATTTCTTTTCGGACCACTAATAACATTGGTAAAATAATCAAAAATTAATAAAAATCAAATGTGTGGGGTTTACAAAATTAAATGTGGCAGTTGTGAAAAATTTTATATAGGAAGAACTTTCAGAAATTTCCAAATTAGATTATCGGCACATAAACGTAGTTTTGAGAAACAGAAAACAGATTCCCATTATGCTAACCATTTATTAGAAGAGAGTCATATGTTTAGTTCATAGTTTGAAATATCAAATAGAGAGAATAAAGGTTCCAAGCTAAATTTTCTAGAATCATTACATATTAATGAATTCAAAAATTCGTGTCTTTTACTCAATAGCCAGTTAGAGGTTAGCACTAGCCCTCTACTTAATATGTTCAATAAGAATATTCCAGTTAGCAGATCAGATTGATTACCTAAGTTTTAGTTAATTTACATTCAATTTTATGTTTTATGTTCAAAAAATTTTGAATTTCAACATTTAGTTGGAATACCTGACTTAAGAAATTGATTTTCTGTGTTCATCTCCGGGTATACTATCCTTTTGTTAAATCAGTGTATCAGTGTATTCTATGGTCCTCATTCCATGTTAGTCATAGAACATATCTGATGTGCTCTGTGAAAATAGCTATAAGTACTGACTTTGTGAAATTACACATAGTATTAATACAGCATTTGATAAAGAAGTAGTACTTCGAAACGTCGTCATGCGTGTTTTATATTAAATTATGATAAAATTTTAAATATTGTTTTATTGTGTATATATATATATATATATATATATATATATATATATATATATATATATATATATATATATATATATATATGTATATGTATATGTGAGGAAAATAATTTGATGTTCATCATGTTCTTGAATTCAGACTGTATATAATTACAAAGCATCTTTGTTTCACCCTCGAGTGTAGGATCTTCGCCCAGAATTTAGCGGGCAAGCATAATATGAATTTCGGGTGGAAACTGTCGGTCTGTATAATAAATTCACGAACTTGTCTACCTAGCTGGATCAGTTTGAAACAACACTGACATTTGGACTAATGTGGAATATTCCAACATTATCATGCCTTGGTTTCCCGACGAATTCCTATGTTTATATGGTTATGTACACATTTCTCTCAAATTAAATTCTTACTTGGAATTTACACTTTATTGCAAATGTAAATAAATATTTGATTAAATGGTCGAAATGAATTAATTGAGTAAAGTTTGTGATATTGCTCAAAGTATTTCAATACATTTCTGATAACTCTTGGGAGAGGGTGTAAAATTGTGAATTGTTAATTTTTCTGTTTTGCTCTTCGTTTCACAGTTTTGCAGTTGCTTCTGATTGTAACTCCATTTCCAAAAATTATACCACATGCTCAGGAATGGGGTGAAAACCCAAAACAACTGTAAAGCAGTTCAATACAATTTTTGTTAAACCAATTGGAGTGTTATTTATTCAATATATTCAATAGTATTTCACCGAGAGGTCAGTGAACAATCAATCAACTCCAGTTTTTTGAACATCTCGTTGAATAAATTCAGTAAAATAAAATTAACAATAATAAAATAACTGCGCCATTTTGCTGTTTTTGAAGTTTCGTTATTCTACTATATTCGATATTTTGTATGCAATCTTAAATCTATTTTGTCAAAAGCTCAACTTATAGTTCAAAATGAAAGATTTACATATCAGCATTACATATATTTCTTCAGACTAGTATTCGAAGTTTTCATCTTCTGTCGGAATGTGTTTCCCTCCTGATGTCAGGAATCAATTTCTTCACACCTTATATTATCAATATAAAATACTACGTTTCATAATGATACAATATTCAGAACTTTCTCATACTTGAATTCAAATACGCATGACGACGTTTCGAAGCACTACTTCTTTATCAAATGCTGAATTAATACTGAAGTTGTACTTCGAAACGTCGTCATGCGTACTTGTGTTAAATTATGAGAAAATTCTAAATATTTTTTCATTATGGATATTAATTTTCCTCAAGTATCGGCCTCATCAATCATCAATTTGAAAAAAGCGAAAATTAGTTTTTTGGTCTTGTGGTATTTTATATTACAGTTCATGTAATGTCAATGTCATGTTGATGTCAATAGATTTTTAATTCAATACAACAGAAATAAAATACAGGAAATACAGAATATAATTTTTTTTGGTTTCCTCCATGCGAGTGAATGAAACAACATTTATTTATATGTAGCATCTGAAGTGAAAATGGATTCTCACCTGAATATGGAATCGAAATTTTCCAATGCTAGGAAACCATGAAGTAAGAGTTTACAATAGATAGAAGAACAGGATAAAAAATAAACAAATGTACTATGACTGCAGCTTGAAAACGTAAAATTTTTCATTTCTCAGGCTATTTAAAATTGGTCGAATACAGAGAATCACATTGCACTGATGCTTCTTGACGATTTGAATTTTCTGCAATAGTTAAAACATTCGGAATAAGGAAAGAAGAATGGAACGATTCATAACAATATACTAATTTTGAGTATCTACTATACCATTCGAGATCTTTTGTTCCGATTCAGCTTAAACCAAAATTCTCCTTTGATATAGCTTGTCGCAGAGGGGGACAGAACAAAATCAGAACCGCCTGTTATGTTGTTCTGTGAGGCATGCAACCCTTCCTGCGGGATGTAACCTGCTTTATCAGGATGAGAATCAACCTTGAACCCGACTTCTAGAGGAAAATTATAATTTAATCTTGCTTATAGCGTATATATGATGATAACGAAACTCATAATATATATAAATATCATTCATACATATATATTTATTTATTAGAAATTCACTATAAGAAAAAGAATTCTGTAGTTCTCGTGCGATAATATAGCACGAGAACTACAGAATTTTTTTCATGTAGTCAATTTCTGACATGCTTTGAGAAATGACAACGAGCAATTCTACAACCGCAACCTAGATGGCGCATTACTTCATCAAATTAGATGAAATTGTTCTAAAGAACTAGACTTGTAAAATGTAGTATCTTAATTGATGAGGATGTGGGAAACTTTCAATATAGATGTTTTCGTGTGCTTTTCATTGATTCGATTTGAGAAGTACATTAATCTATGCATTAATATATGCATACATCTTACCCTATATTTCTGTCTCACAATCGATGAAATGGTATGTGAGGATTGAAATATTTGCCTTTCATGCGTTGAGCGTGGCGTGACTGATGAGTACCTTGTCGAAACAGTGATTGTCCCATGCGTTCAATAAATGTAGGCATCGATTTCTAGATTCTTTAACATTTATCCCTATAAGGATAATGGAGAATCAAATAATCTCTAACATGGATCCCTATAAGGACAATGGAGACATCGCATTGTTCATGTTTCACATAGCCAGCTCTGCTCAAATGTTCTTTTGAATTTGTCAAAATTTAACGAACGAAAGTTATAGTATACTTTGATAGCGCTTATATATATATATATATATATATATATATATATATATATATATATATATATATATATATATATATATATATATATATATATATATATATATATATATATATATATATATATATATATATATATATATATATATATATAGTGAATACTGAGACTCTCAATCGAAATATTTCAAATAAAACTCTCAGGGAGCTGTCTACACAAATGTTGTCAACGAGAACGAACCCATCACTTTCGAGAGTGAATATTGAGCGCGTTTCGAGAAATTAATCGATTTTGTTGAATGATAATAGGATACAATTGTTTCATCATTATTATGAATCAACAGTCCATATTTAATCTATCAATCAAGAATCGATGACTCTCAAAACGAACATAGGTCCTATACCAAAATCTTTGCACTAGCTACACTTTTGCTCGCCTGGGCGTGATCTGAAGCGATTAGGCATGGAATCATTCGTACACATTTCAGACAATTTTCTGTTTTGTTCGAATGAAATATCTACAAAGCCTTTCACTCGCACTCTTGTTGTCATGACTAGGAATCATGAACGCTAGGGAGATTTTATACGTCCTTTCGCCGATTGAGGGAGCCTACGTGAATATCCCACTCTGTAGAAATCTCTCAATTTGGTATAGGACCTATGTTCGTTTTGAGAGTCATCGATTCTTGATTGATAGATTAAATAGGGACTGATGATTCATAATAATGATGAAACAATTGTATCCTATTATCATTCAACAAGATCGATGAATTTTTCGAAACGCTCTTAATATTCTTTCTCGAAAGTGATGGGTTCGTTCTCGTTGACAACATTTATGTAGACAGCTCCCTGAGAGTTTTATTTGAAATATTTCGATATTTCGATCAAGAGTCTCAGTATTTACTAGTATTGAATATCCTGTGAATCTTTGAACTATATATATATATATATATATATATATATATATATATATATATATATATATATATATATATATATATATACGAAAAAAATATGATTCTTGATATAGCCCGCAATTCAATTGGAGACAGACGTTGACACGTGTTTCGAGCTTATTTGCTCTCCTCAGAACGGCGTAGGCAAGTTCAAAGTTTACGAACCTGGAGATGGAATCAACGATAAAAGAACACACCTGTGATGGAAGTCTCCACTGCTAGGCCCCCATATTAACTCTCCGGGTTTGGAAATATGGTCAACGTATCGCCTTTGTGGCGACTATTTATTCTTTACGGAGTCTTAAACCGAGAAAGTTAACAATGAATGAAAAATTTTTCTTGCGGTGAAAAGTACAAACGACAAAAATATGATTCTTGGTATAGCCCCCAATTCAATTTGAAGCAGCCGTTGACACGGGTTTCGAGCTTATTGGCTCTCCTCAGAACGGCGTAGCAAATGTCGAAGTTTACGAACCTGGAGATGAAATCAACAATAAAAGAACACACCTGTAAAGGAAGTCTCCACTTCTTTTATTGTTGATTCCATCTCCAGGTTCATAAACCTTGAACTTGGCTATGCCTTTCATGGGAGAACCAATATGCTCGAAACACGTGTCAACGGCTGCTTCCAATTGAATTGCGGGCTGTACCAAGAATCATATTTTTGTCGTTTTCACTTTTCACCGCAAGAAAAATTATTCATATATATATATATATATATATATATATATATATATATATATATATATATAAATATATATATATATATATATATATATATATATATATATATATATATATATATATATATATATATAGATATATGTATACGTGATGTTTCCAGAGAAATATTGAGAATTTAATGGTGTGGATCATTGATCAAAATGAAGGGTAGGTGCTGTATAAACGTTGGATTAAAATTCGACTATAAGATTTATGTCGCACTACATAAACGGCGGAAATCTATTTTTTATATTTAATCTCGAAAACAAACAGAGATACAATGAAATTTCTTGCGATTATCATTGTTTTGAAAACTTTTACATATTTATTCAAGATTCAATTGACTATCATTGACGGATATCATTTTTTCAACTGAGATTAGGATAATACTCACGCAGTGAATGAAACAATATTTTCAAAATTTTTGTCTTAAACAGAAGCTTTTCTGTTTCTACAATTATTATATAATTATTTTCGTAAAAATTTTTTTCAAATGGGGAAATGAAGTCTAAATAAGATGAAAGAAATCAAGGGGGCTGCTCTCAATCCTCGTCATCGTAAAATGTTATCTAGATCATTCCTCTAAATAACTTCTTCGACATTCACATTGGAAATTACCACAAAAGTTAATACAACAACTGAGGATTCTTTTCATTACATAATTGATAAAGTAGACACTTCGAAAAAGTTGGAAAGTTTCAAAGTACTACTTCTTCCTAAGTGACATTTACAAGCCATGTAGTTTACAAATAACGCTTACTTATTACGTACATAGTCGAGATTGGAATGAATAAAGGCGATTAAGAGAAGAAGAACAAAATAACACAAACACAATTCCAAATTGCAACAATACAATGGAAATTTTCAGTAGAAAGTGTAATGAATACTTCCTAATGTTGACGTATTAGCACCGCGGCAGATAATTACAATTTAGGGTAGAATCTGGTGTTCTGTAATTAATTAATTGGTGTTCTGAAATTAATTACTGGTTTTTCCTTGATGTCTAATTTCCAAACACCCAACAGATTTTCTTTGTGAGTTAAATTATATTTCAAAACAATAGAATTGCCGACAAAAGTATATACAATTCAAAACATTTTTAGATTTCTATGATCCATTCATCAATCATTTTCTGAAGCAGATGGAATTATTTAATATATTCAATTCTTATTGACCTCCACGTTCATGAAAAAGGAATGACACGCTTTGCGCAAACACTTGAGCTTTTAATATCTCGTAATGAAATTTAACGTGGAAATTAAAACTTTCCACTGCCAGCTAAGGGAAACTGAGGAATAAATCATTCCTCGTTCCCAGTTTTAAAAAACTTCCATCTAATTGAAAATATGTTTGTGGCCGCCCTACACAATTGCAATTCTGAAAAAGTTTCGGCTACTTTCAGGAGATATATTGTTCGCATTAATCTACAGTTGACAGTTCCACGTTCATTTCGCGATGAAAGGACATACTAAATTATTCAACAGTCGGTCGATAGATATATTAAGTGACTTGAAAAGATCGATAGGTGTTTGTGAACGACTTGTTGAATAATGCACGTTCTCAAAATTTCTGAATGCGAACGTTTTATTCAACCATGAGGAATGAGAAAATATTAATTAACATTCTCGATTTCATTTTCATGATTTCGAATTGACATGTGGAGACACTTCATTCACATTATCAGAAACTAGCTGACCTAGCGAACTTAGTAGGTACGCCCATTTATTTTCCTCTGAATATTTTTCAAAAAGCCGGAAAGACATGTTCTACTAATTGTGCTACTCTATCTTTTTTTCAATATTTATCCCGTGTGGAGCCAGGGACTTACGAAGGAACTGCAATACTTCCTGTTTTTTCGAATTAGTCGAATTATCAAAAAATTCCTATTTAATAGTGTTGGCGTTTACTTGATGCAAATCCATTATAATTGAATATAAACTTAAATTCAAACACTTGAAGTTATGATTTACATTTTATTGACTACATAGCACGACGCGCTTCGTCGTTACAAACGACTTCTTCAGATGCTTACATTATTCTGTGAGCATCTGTAAACGCCAACACTATTAAAGATTTAAAAGAAGCTGATAACAGCTTTTTGGCACGATAGTACTTTAAGCTGTTAATCAAAAGTGCTATCAACACGCAGAATATATGGTTTTTAACCATATATGGTTAAATGGTTAACCATATATGGTCTGAAGAAAGAAGTATTCCCCAAATACATCAAATTAAGGACAGATAACACCAGCAGTGCTGCAAGTAGAGGGGCCATTCAAGAAATGAAAGCGTGGATCAAAGAAGACTGCAAAATCCAGTACAATCAGAGAGATATTTCAAATGTCATTATTCTGTAAGCATATGAAGAAGTCGTTTTTAACGACAAAACGCGTCATGCTATGTAGTCAATAAAGTGTAAATCATAAGTTCAAGTGTTTGAATTTAAGTTAACATTCAAAAAATTCCTATATTAGCACGTTCGATGTATTGAAAGTGACTAACCTGTCCGTTCTATAGTTGAACGGCATCTTCCTAATTTCGTAGCAAGTATTTGTCCCATCATTAATTATATGAGATATTTGCTGGATACAAGTCAAAAAATGTACAGAATTTAGTCCATTCCCGGAAACCAACGAATATAGTGGCTCTGGTGACTGTACCAATAGAATCTATTTGAATTGACTTTTAGCGTAATATTTTTTCGCATCATTGGTATTATTTTCTTATCAATAACAATTGAATTTTGCCTCGCAATATTGACACACAACGTTAATTGCTCCAATAGTAATGATTTGCTATGAACTGTAATGTATTTCAATGTTATAATTGAATGTAGATAGATAGGAGTTAATCGCAACCTTTTCATATTGTTAATTTCTATTCCATCGACTTTCGTTTCAACTTCATTCCGAGCTGCTCGTTGCTCGTCAGTTTGACTGCTCTTTTATATCTCCGATTTGCTGTCTAGAAGTTTGTTCATCTAATGGTTAGCATTTTCGAGAGCGGAATTTCAACTGCAAATTAATGAAAATCATGTATTCTTCTTGAAATCAAATATACCACCTCCTATGTTAGTAACGTGTATGTTAGTCTATTCAGACTTACCAAAATTTCATATTAAATTGAAGTTTTAATATTAGTCGTGATAGCTCTGAACTAACCGTGATGTGTGATGAGATATTAAGTTTTTTTACATCCTCTTTATGAGAATTAATAATTATTTGTTACTCATATTATTAATCAAGTATTCTAAAATTTTATAATTTCACACGCAATTGTTTAAATTTTTTTCCTGACAATAACAAACACAACAAAAAAAAATAGTGAAATTGGCCAGCAGTTCACAGGTGATGGCCCGACCAAGGGAAATAGAGCTTCATTTTCATATATTTCTCAATTTTATATTAAGTATTCCCAAATAACTTTTCTTAAATTTTCTAATTCTCCGCGCAAAAGTACAAATTGACTCTTCGACATTAGGAACGCACCTACATTGCTTAGACAACAGTGAGTGCTTGTAATTTAATATTATATAAACTTTACTGAATGGCAGTGAAGTTCGAATTGACTCCACATTTCAGTTAGAAAACGTTTGTATGGTAAAAAGAAAAGGGCTGTTTTGGGGGTTTCCCGGCTATTATTCGAATTCTTCTCGCCGTATAAAACATCCTTGGACATCATCGAACATTTGAAAAAAGAATTGTCAAAATTGTTCCAAGCGTTGTTGAGTTATGCGCTTACCAACGAATTTGGCGATTGATTTGTATATTACAGATTAATGCTAAAAATATTTACATAACTTAATTTCATGAGCTTTACTAGGGGCATTCTTCTGCTTCAAATATGCAAAGTAATATACTGCTGATGTGGTTAGAAATATATATCAGCAGAAGCTACCAATATTTTCACATTCACTGCTTACCTACGAACTTCAAAATTCAAGTATGTGTATTTATTTTAATCGAAATTTGAAGGTTAAGGAAATATATATGTAGTGATATTGTCATTGTCATTCAATGGAAGAAAACATATCACAGAATAGTGTCACTTTTCTGTGATCACATTGGGACGCCCCACCATCAACTGTCAACATATAAATGTACTACCAACATACAATTTCTCTCAGAGCTCTTCTCAGACTGTTACTTCTATGTTCAACAATCACAAACGTTGTCATCCTCACTTTCAATGGGCAACAACAATAACAACCACGTGTGCAATAGTTCGTTCCTTGTAAATAATCAAATATATATTTTCAGTACAAGTGTCGTTTTATATTTCCACACATAGAATCTAATAGCACAACCGCATAAATCGGTGACCCCTGACGAAGAACAATTGAAAAACAATTATCTCACAACATTTTTCTACCAAGAGACGAAGACAAACGACAAGATGTTCCACGACAATGCTGGTCAACATTCAGTCAACAGGAAGTAATTGAAGAAGTGACTATCAGAGAAGCAGCCTGCAACAAACAACTACAAAACATGCCACAAAAACTACTGCAGATCATTTGAAGAACAACAGAAGAATCATTTTGGAAATTCAAAGGAGATTCAACTAACAACACAATCTTGGTCCACCATTTTCACCCAAGCCATTCAACAAATCAAAGATAAGCATTGGAAACCGTTGGTTTTATTCAAGAAAGTTGTCACAAGCTCAGGTAAAATACATATCCTATGATCAGGAACGTTTCGCCATTCAGAGTGGAATCGAATACATAAGATTTCTTCTTGAGGGTAAGCACTTTACCATATTCACTATTTCCACGACATATTCTCTACCAACATTTGCCACATCAAACGCTAGTCACATGTGGTAGCCGATGCACTCACTAATATTTCTGCCATTGATTGTCCAACTCATACATTATAAAGGATTTGAACATCTTCCAGTTAATGAAGAATTACAGCAACTCATTGAAAACCATGTCTCTTTATCACTAAAACTCAAGAATATATATATTTCCTGACACATCCTCAATAAATTTTACGGATCAAAACACGTTGTCGACAGATTCTGAAAGAATATATCATCATTAAGTCCAGTGCCTTCCAGAGATCTTCAACATTAAGTGTTTGTGCCTCAAGAATTGGACTCTTTCATTCAGCAACCGTTTCAACAACCCTACGATGGGCCATTCAAAATCATCGGCAAAAGTTATGAGTTCTTTAGTGTAATTTTTCAGTTCGCTGCAAAACAGTTCGAACCCCAGTGCAGAATTGTGTTAACTTTCCAAGCTAGGATTATTAATGTTAATATTCATTCATTAGATACTCAAATGAGCATGTAATTAGGATATCTTTTCATAAATGATATCAAAATACAAGATAGCAATGTTCAAGAAATATATACATACTTGCAATATGGATGGAATATGGAATACTTGGACGCTATACGTTGAAAATATTTTCAATAATTCTTTTGATTGAGAAGTTCCATTTCTTTGTATTTGAAAAATGAAAAACTCCAATTTGAAAAAAATTTAATTTTATATGAGTTTTTCAATATAAATCATATAAATCTGTAATTTTTATATGTTTTTCCAATATAAATTGTTGTCCTGAATAATGTTCATGAAATGTTTTTCAGCTCAATTATAATAAGATGATATCTGAACAACAGTACATCGTCGAAGAATTTACCACTTTGGAATTCATTTAAATGTAACTTTAAATCAATTCCAGAGCGATATTTTCGAAGAGAAACTTCAAATGAATTACGATCATATGGTTGAAATAACTGTAAAATGAAAAGTTTAAATGATAAATGTTGGGCTGCTAACTACCAGGTTCCAATTCATCTTATGAATGATGATTATCCAATAACAGAATTAAAAACTGTAACACCTCGTTCAGATAAAAATGTCATATCCATTGTCAATGAAATATTCATGAAATAGAAATAATAGAAAATATAACAACGTTACCAATATGTATAAGTCCTTGGCCAATTGAAACAGGTGATTTCTGATAAAAATCGAAGGAAAATTTCACCAGCCATTCAAAATTAATTAATTCAGAATTAATTAATCATAATTACCTGGTTTGATTCACATATTTCGAAATTGGACAAATATTGATGATTTTCTCAGTATTCCAGTAGTTTGACGAAATGGTTACATTTATGGCATAAACCTACTTTTTTCGATGAAGGTATTGGATTAAAGAAATGCACAGGTCAGTAGTATATTATATAATTTTGTCCCTTTATTTTCTTAAAATTTGTAGATCGAGGTGGAAGATTGAGTTTATGAAATATCAAAATCCTGAAACTGATTTACAGTTGATGTTTGCTATTATTCTTGAATAGAGACGTCATTGCTGAGTATGCAAATATTGAGCATGGAAATACGAGGAGCTCAAAAAGTAGGTAACTTTCAATCTTCATCGAAGCATAATTTTTTATTCGTCAATATTAATTTTTGCGGATACAATACACTGTAAGCAACGCTTCTTTAAACCTCCAAGCAGTTCTAATAAGCACACGTGGCTGAATAAGGTGAATATGGTGGCTGTGGTATGACTACGATTTTGTTCTGGTCCGAACAATTCAACAATCTGGAAACAGTCTGCTGACTCACTTTTCATGTCCAAAACATCCTTCAAAATTGCTTAGTACTAACCGAATAAGATGCCCATATCATTATCGACTGCTCTCATGATAATTCGACGATTCGTCAACACTATTTTATTCACTTCTTCTCTGCTGCCTCCTCGGTCTTCTCGAAAGTGTTTATAAGAAAATTTTCAAGCACTTTTTCCACTTGAAGTAAACCCACCGTATGCCACTCTCAACATGTCGAAAGTTTCAATCCACTTGATCCATTTTCAATGAAAAATTCAATGCAAAATCTCTGAACCATGTTTATCGTCGGTAGGAAATCACCAATAATGTGAAACATTCACCTTCTATGCTTTCTATAAACAAATCGGAAGTTAATACACATGTGTCAACACAAGTGTATTAACATTTAAAAAAAATCGAAGACCGAACGGCAGTAGCCGACGAAATTTGAGTCAGCTTACTTTATGATCACCCCTCATATGTTGGTATTGTAGAAAATGTCAAAGGAAAAAATTAATATAAAGCAATATCATCTGAGATCTGATTTTGTGTTCCTCATTAGCTCAAACCGCAGCTTTTATCAACTGAAAGTCCTCTTTTTAATGAGATTTTTGCCAAGTCATAGTTCCTCCTATCGGTATTAATATATTTTTCTTCATTAATGAAACTTCCTCATGGAAAATAACGAAGAATATCGCTTCGTTTTCGATATAGAATCTTTTGTAATTTCATAGAGGTCTGAAATATAACAATACATTCTCGCGAAAATTACTCCGCAAGAGAAATCTCCGCCTCTTCACTCTACCTTTTACCTAACTGAAGTATTTGCCTCACGGACAAGTATTCTGAAACTTCCGAAATTAATCAGCAATAAATTGGAAACCTCCATTTTCGATAATTCTTCGTATACTTTTCGCTTGGCTCTAACAACTTGTAATTGTGTTGTCGCAGTAGAAACTTTTCAGTAGGTAGGAGACAAGACAAGGGTTAATTTCTTCCTGGCTTTTTAGGTCACGCTATTGATGGCAAAGTTTAATTCAAACACTTATACCACGAGCAATGCTCCTCATCCTCCAAGCTCATCTATTTTTCTCCAATTTCTTCAATAAATTGACAATCAATACTCGTTTTATCATACTCTATATATATATATATATATATATATATATATATATATATATATATATATATATATATATATATATATATATATATATGTATATATATACTTTCAAAAATATTTTTGGGTTATCGGAAAATGTGGGTAGAACTAGTTCAAAGCATTAATCGTCAGCGATTTTATATTTTGAACGCTATTCGGTTCTTCTACGGAATACTAAAAATATAGACAAGGTGTTAATTAAATAGTTACAAATTGTAGAAAAAGAAAACTTACATCGGACATAGGTAAATAAACTAACAAAAATGACATAAAAATCATCCAACAGTTATTGGCAATATAAAGGCGACAATGCTCAACAACGTTTGATCTATAAATGACATGTGAACAAACTCATAAAAGCGAGGTTAAATCATAGGTAAGTATAAGTATGACGCATCAACGTGCAAATCCGTATTGTCACAGAAAACAATCATAACACGACTGATAATCTAGACATTGGAGTTGAAACCATTTTGTTCACTGTTCCGATGTTTCCTTTACTTGTTGGCGTGGTTGCAACTCCAGGAGGCTCATCACCATTTTCTCGGCCTTATGTAAAGCGCTTTTACCACTTATAAACACTTTATTGAGACAAAGTAGACTCGCCAAATGCCGCAGTCGACATTTTGAGTACGTTTGAGCACTCATTTTCATTTTTAAATTCCATTTGTCAAATTTGATACAGATTCTTCGATTCATTTCTTTCGAAACTAAGTAATCGAAAAACACAAAACGCGACTAACAATTTCAGTTGTCAAAAACAAACTACTAAACCAAAATGGCTAATTATTTCAACATATGAGAAAGGTATGTGTACCAACATAACGAAAAAAAATCCGATAATGCGAATATGCACACCCCGCGAAAATTCAAAATTCACCTTTTCTTTTGGACAGACTACATCGATACATATCAGATGGAGGTTGAACTTATTCAGAAAATTGATATTTCAATATTCATTTTTCGTTAATCTGTTGAAAATTGTTGGTAGATCAGGAAATAATAAGTTTTGAAGTATGCTGTTTAATAATTGCGATTTGTTGATTCTATTAGTTTTATTTGAAATGTTTATTGAATCAGTATATTTTTCCCTATATTTTTTGTCTTATAATTGAAATCCTCTTTCACACTTATTCCTTCTTTCCATATATTTTCTGCGTTCTTAATGAAAAACTCTCTTCGTTACCTTCATGCCTTGTTGGACACTGCAGTGAAGAAAGGAAATTATTGGAATATGTATCTTTGGCAAAAATACATATAAGCAGTTACGACAGAATCCTATTTTTGGTGTGCATAGTGTGGTTTCATTTCGCCAGTAGAAGAAAAAAGGCGATATTGCTGGCAACTCACCTTACTCTGCCCAATTCGAGACTGGCCTATATTATCATTATATTACTACCAAATATTAATTCAATTGCTCACTATTTCTTGTCAGATATCTCATTTGCTTAATGTACTCCATTACACATAGTGAACTATTGTGGCCATGTATTATTTAGGTTAGGAATATATTTTTCAAAGGAACTTGTCCACATAGGTTAAGCATTCTATTTTTCTCACATTTGATTTATCGAATATGATTCATATTCAATACTAAATATGCCGAATCGATACATTGACCACTTACACCTAATCCACTCCCCGCTGTTAAATCTTTGATAATTTGGAAAACCCCACCCCTATGACAGAATTTAAGGTGTATGCTGTGGTCCGAACAGATCTGAAAAATATTCATAGGTTGTCTTTGTAATATGTATTCATTCTTGATAATGCTGTAAAAGGCGAAACTAGTCGAATAAAGAATTGTTCAGTCAGTGATTTTTAGACAAGTTTTTATTATTACCTCTCATTTTTATTGAGAATGTTAGCAAATATGTTTGCACTGAAAAACTGGGGATATCTGTACGAAAAAACATGAAATTAACATTCGACGGAAAAACTTGTAAGCAGAACTATGAATTGTAGATAGACAGATCACTTACCTAGCCCCAAAAACCTTACATTTAGCAACAAATGTACAAGTGTTTCGACCGCACTCGAAGATGTCAGCATCAGGATAAGTCAAACGGAATGAAAGTGGAATAAAGGACGAGGACGAACGATGTATTCGCCATAGGATGGCATGTGCAGTGGAGTACTCATAATAAATATAAATTGAATTAACTTTCCATTACAGAATACGAAATTTTTCCACACACATAAGGTATTTAGTGACGCTTAAATCAGATCAAATCAACAAGTTCCAACGAAACTTTAATAATAAGATTAATGAAGTTCTAAATAGTAGATAAAATGACATTGATTCAAAACTGAATTAATTTTCGGAAACTTCTGTTTCGGTCCTGTATCCAAGAGTTTCATTAGTTTAATTTCACGCCTGAGTTGACACAATGTTCGCTGAAGGCAATTTTCCTTGGAGTTCATATTTTTAATGGCACTTCTTCATACTTAAGAGGAAACTTTCGCCAGAATCACGTCCTAGTGGGTTTTGTGAAAGACAGTAACTTCAAAAATCAAAACAAAAAGAATAGAAACAAGTTGAATCTCACCGTTATCTAGATAGCTATTTCTACTATAATTATAATTTTTTTTCACTAAAAATTGTAATTCTCCCAAGAAATTCATGAAATTTGTTTAAAATAAAAATCTACGTTAACGAGGGATCATTATTTATTTTATCACGAACTAGCAAATATTGCTTCCATAAATATTGTCAATTTTTGATACAGTATTCAGTTGAAGATTGAAATATCCAATTGATTTGACTCTTTAGCGCGGATTTATGAACTCATGATTAACTGTATAATATACTACCTCAAAAATGAATTTTAAATATTGAGAATAAATATTCAAAAACTCATATATGAATATGATTAATATATATATATATATATATATATATATATATATATATATATATATATATATATATATATATATATATATATATATATATATATATATATATATATATATATATATATATATATATATATATATATATATATATCTTGCACATAAATGTGACAGAAAGTCATGGGGTGGCCTTCTGCAGTGGACAGACAGAGGTTATAGTATCGCTTTTCTTAATTATCTGTTTTGAATTTGCCGCCTCATCCATATAATTAAAGAGATGTCACTGGAACTGTCAGTAGGTCGGTGTGATTTTAGAAAATTGAATTCGTTTGAAGATTATGTTTTATATTATAGTGTAAAAAGCTTATTTTCAATAATAGAAATATCAATACCTGAAATAAAAGCTTAGAATATTGTTTTTTGTCTTTACAGGTGAGTTACTAATTTGTTTACGAGTGATATAAGAGGAAATGCTTTGTACGCAAATGTTTGTTTATAAAAACAAGTTTGTCTTCACAGAAAAACGCAATTTTGTCTTTGTTTCATTCATTAGAGTATAATATTATTACAAAACAACATTTAATGCTTTTATTTCAGGTATTGGTATTTATTTCTCGAGGAGGAAATAAGCTCTTTACACTTGAATATGAAACATCACCTTTACACCAATTCAGTTTTCTAAAATCACTCCGATCCATTGACAGTGGCGTCTCTTTGATTATATGGATAAGCCGACAGATTCAAAAAAGATGATTGAGAAAAACCATACTATAATGTAGTGATTTTCCGTCCATATTTACCGTACATATGTTCCGTACCATTGTTTAACCTCCTATCTAGCTGAACGTATTCTATCTCGTATGGTTAGGCCCAGCATGTATGGGTTGTTCGAAGCATCTGGATGTGAGCAGATTTCAGGGTCCAAGTTTCGCTAGCGTAGGTCATCGCTGGTAAAACGCATTGCTTAAGCACTTTTCTCTTCAAGAATAGTGGCATATCGGCTTTAAAGATATGTTTCAGTCGGCCAACTGCACCCGTGTTCTGGTTCTTTGCATGATCTCCAGTGAAATAACCCCGCCTCCCGTGACAATCTGTCCCAGATATGTGTAAGACGCTGCTATTCTTAATGGGGATTCGTCCACCTCCATTTGCTCTCTGGTGTAGGAAGGGTTCAGCATCATCTTTGTTTTTGCAGTGTTTATTTCCAGGCCTACTTCGTTGCTCGCGATGTTCAGTTCATTGATGCGCTCTTGAAGATTGGTAGCATCGTGGGACAACAGGGCTATATCGTCAGTGAACCTCAAGTGGTTAAGGTAGCGGCCATTGATCTTGATTCCTTTCTCGCTCCAGTTGATCTAAAACATACAGTCCAAAGCAGCTAAGAACGGATTCAGGAAAATTCGGGTCTCGCTGTCTGACGCCTCTCATTATTGGCAATTTTTTCGAGTAGAAATTTTTTCCTATTTTGATGGTTGCTGTGGCATGTTCGTATATATTCTGGATCAGCTCAGTGAAGCAAGACGGTATTCCTATCCTCAGTAATGAGGTGATTGCAGCTTGAATTCTAAGCAGGTCAAATGCATGATCGGTAGTAATAGACCTTCTGATAGTCAGTAAATGTCATTTATAGAGGAATTAAATATTCGTTGCATCTTGATATCACTTAGCGGATGGTGAAAATGTGATCCATTGTACTGTATGATATGAGTCCAGTTGTCTTGATAGGCGGTTAGTAATTAAATTCATTAAAATCTTATATGCTGTCAGGAGTAAACTTATCGGTCTGTAGTTCCTCAGGTCCTCCTCATCCCCTTTCTTATAGAGCAGAACCAAGGACGCGTTGTTCCACGAGATGGGAATGTTTCTGTTTTTCAAACAGTCACTGAAGAGCCTCGATAGAATGTGGAGGAGTACTGGGCCCCTTGACTTGGTAATGTCCACTGTGAGATTGTCCTCACCTGAGGAAGTGCGAGCTTTGAAGGATTCAATTGCAGTTCTCGTTTCTGATGGCAGAACTTCCGGTGACTCTTCATTCGATATTATCTCAACATGATTACGGTTATCGCTATAGAGTTGTTTGTAGAACTCAGTGGCGACTTCTGTCTCCGCCTGAATTTTTGAGTGCGATTATCTGATGTTTTCCTATCATGTTCTTTTGCATAGCTTTCTTATAGCTTCATGGACATTCTTAATCCTGCCTTACTGTTCTTGTGTTGAATTTTCGCACATCCCCTCTGACTTTTCTCTTTACAAATGCACTCAGTGACGCATATTATTTCCTTTGGCTTCTAGTTCTCAGTGAAGCCCTCATTTTCCTGCGAAGGCTCCGTCTTCTGTTCAGAAGTATGCAGTCGAGTTCCTTTTTGGTGTTGTTAGGTCCATGCCACGTCCATTTCCGGGATGGCTTCTTCTGAGCCATGCTATTCGCCACAACAAGAGAACAAGCCTTCGCAAACTCAATCATTCTGCTTCCTCGATCATTTCGCATGCCATATCGGAAACCTCCAATCGACCACTCTCCGGGTAATTTTTCTCCAATTTGAGCATTGAAGTCGCCTATAACCATTTAGAAATGTGCGCCGCTGCTTCCATAAAGATGTACATCTTCGTAGAACATCTCGACCTGATCGTCAGTGTAGGAAATCGAAGGGGAGACCTGAAGAGAATCATGAGCTTGTACCGCCGTGATATGGTCATCTCGATTTTGAAGACTCTATCTGAGGTGCTTTCGTAGGTGGTATTATTTATTTATCGTATGGCGTTTCGACACATACAAGCACTTATGCAGCAACACAACAAGTATACATATATCAAGTATTAAATGTAACAAACTCAGGTAGTTTACAAACAAACATCAAGATTATTTATGTATTCAATCGCTTCTGGCGTTGCAAACAGGAAATCCTCGGGGCTGCCCTCGTATGATCGTTGGGGGCATTCCTCTATTATGTGTTGAATCGTTTGGACCTCTCCGCAGTCGCATGAGGGGGAAGGGAGTTTTCCCCATTTGTTTAAAAAGTATGCGCATCTGCCGTGTTGGGTCCTAATGCGATTTAATGTGCACCAGGTTTTGCGTGGTAGATTGAATCCAGGGGGTCCTTCTGTTATGCATGGGAAGTTGTTGTTGGGCAGAGCTGTGGACCATTCGTGAAGGCACCTGTCTGTGATGTTAAACTGAGTATGTGTGGCAATTTTTGCGGTGTTTGTTGGTGGTTTTCTGGAGTGTAGAAAACCACCATCAAATAGGTAGGTGGTGATTTCAACCTTGTCATGTTTCATTCGTCGATTGACAATGAAACATGTACCACTGGTTCTTCCGGTATCAATTCCTCGGTAGTAGAACATGTGGCGATTCCTCAGGTCGATGAGACCTTCGCCCTTTCTTCTCACCTCGAAGAGACCAACCATATCTCATTGGATGTTACTGAGTTCGTTTTCCAACTAAAGAAGTTTTACTCCGCTTGAAAGTTTTCGTCAAATGTACGTGCAGTTATGTAGTTGTGTGTGCTGCTCCTTTTTCGTACGCGAACTGGAAGTTTTTGCCTCCCCTAGAATCCATGAGGCAGACTGAGTTATCACTGTGGGATTCTGAACTGGTTTCACCAGCTCTACCCACCTGGAGTATTTTGTATTTGTCACACGAAGTCCTTCAGTTTTCCCACGTCCATGGTGAAGTGAGGCAACGACTTCAACCTCTTAACACCATCATATGACTCCAAAAAGAACAATGGTCCATTAAAGAGTACTTTAAAATGTCTTCTGAAATCAATAGAAAACATCTCCCAGACCATGGACATAGTGATTACAGAAAGTTCACATATACATACACTTAGGATAAAAATATGATTTATAATCTAACGATAGTACTTATTTCGATGTAAATTGATAACGTAATGTTAACCGGCTACCACTACGTTAGCCGGTCTCCGTAGCTTAGACGGTAGAACACCCGACTATGTTGCGGTGTAGCTTGGATTCGAGACCCGCTGAAGGCATGAGTGTTTGTGTTTGTCTATGATTTGAGTAGTTCAAATAATGATATATGCCGGGTAATATACGTTGATTACAAGCCTTATGGTCGTTCGGAGCCGTCGTTAAACTGTAAGGCCACTGAATTAGAAAAAAAAACACTACGTTATCAATTTATATAGAAATTAGTAAAAGCGTTAAGTTGATCTTGAACACAGAAATCTTTTTATGAAAATCTGGTGAATAAAAAGATTAAAATTCATCTTTCGAACTTCGAATAATTTCTGTTGTTACTCAAACTGTTACTGTTTGAATTATTTTCATCAAGATTAACAATTTCGATATTATCGCATAAGTGTTTAGCTGAGAGATTTGTTATAGTATTATTATCATATATATTTCGAATATGTTAAATGTTAGTTTTAGCACACTTTATCAGTTTTTCTTTCTTCAAATTTTTCGGTTTTAGTTCATATTTCATTAATGTCTATTTGTTTTCGTTTTTGAGACAGTTTTTATTATACACAAAATAAACGGCAACGGAAATCCCAGAAACATCAAATGAGGATTCATTGTCGTGTACCTTAACAAAATATTTCATTATTATAGCTAGTATATCAATTCACAGGATTTTTTCAGTTCTAATACAGCGTTTTTAGAACATTAATGGAGTATGAAAGATTGAAGAATTAAAGCTCAAATACCTATACATTATATCTATTTGTATTTCAAAGCCTGTATATTCAATATCAATATTATCAGTACATTTATCATATTACAAAGCATAAATAATACCCTTGAACAAATAAATACCTTGCAGATATAAATGTCAATTTGTTATTGGTTTTCGTTGTGGAGCGCTGTAGCAACTTTGTATAACGTTGTGGAAACGCTATTCAATATTTTCCTAACATACCCTATATGGAATATATAAACATAATAGAGCAGGTGATAATCCTTCGAATTCTCCAAATCAGAATAAACATCCACAATTTATTTGAGTGGAAGAAAATACTTTCAATGTTCTTGTAATTGATGAAAAGGTTTTGTTATTTTGATTTTCAGTCAGTTGTCAGTTTTTGGGTTTCGGTTATTATATACTGAAAACTGAAAATTGCTCAAAAGAAGGGGTTCAATAAAAAGATTTTCATTCGATGGCAATGTGTGATGAAGTTTTCGGAATAAATGAAGATATAGAGTTTTATCGAAATTGAATTTAAGCACTGAAAAAGGAGCTTAAGAACAAAATTTGGATTTCGATTGATACTGCTTCGTTCTATTTCATATCAATAAAGGAAATATTATTTCACTTCGTCCTTTTCAATTTTCTATTACGATGTTGCATTAGAAATTGTTTTAGATTTTTTTCTAATTGGTTTCCAATTTTCAGTTGGGTAATCTGTGAGTTCATTGACCAAAAGCCAGCGACCAATTTTGAGTTGTCATTTCAAAGGTCAATAAAACTTTCCTACTCGATATTGAATACCGTTCTTATGATAGAAGTCATGGCTGGCAATGACCGGAATAAACTACGCTAACATTTCAAAAGAGAGTAGGATAAAAATTTTATTTTCCCATATCATCAGTCACAATACTTTGTGAAATTATGTCAATAATATATTAAATCCATAAAAAAATCGCCAGAACTTTTACATATATTCATTTCCTATAAGTCAAATGAATAGTATATCTCGCTCTCACTTCTGTGGAAATGTTCTCTTCCTGGCAGATTGTTAGCTATATAAAAGATTTTGGAATTATAAACTTCGTTTTCCAGATATAGTTTAAAGACTGCTTGCAAATTTGAAAACTACTGAAATGAATAAAGTGCAGCTATTTGTGAAAAATATGTATAGCGTTCTGTCCTTAACTAAGGGGGACGGAAGATATTTTCTTATGGGTTCAAAATATTATTCAAAATAATTTCTTACAGTTTCGTGACTGTAAGAAATTATGTGATGATATAAGAGAATTCTTTTTTTTTCTACGCTCTTTGAAATAATAGGGTAGTAACTGAGATTGAATTCTCGCTTAACTCTTGGTGAAACACAATTGAATATTAAATTAAATTTAACTCTTGGCTCAATGTTTCACGATTTATTTGACAATATGAAATAGTCAACATGTTTCGAGCGTTAGCTCATTTTCAAGACTAAACTCTTTAGTCTTGAGTTTAGTCTTTCAAATGAGCTACGCTCGAAACATGTTGACTATTTCATATTGTCAAATAAATCGTGAAGCATTAAGCTAAAAGTTTAATTTAATTTAATATAATAGAGTAGTATACTCCGGTCATTGGGGATTGTCAGAAACTATTACTAGAACTTCACCCATCCGTGACGTCCAAAGCATACCCCAAGTACAATAATTATTGTAGCAAAAACAATCGATACAATGATTTAGCTAATACGAAAAAAATAATCGCGTCTATCCCCAACCCACCACTGGTGGCCTGAAACAAATAACAGGGAGTTACTTACTACAGAAACAAAATTTTGTACCACAACTAAAAATAAAGCAACAAATATTTAAGGCGCGTCTGAAGGACTAAAATGAAAAATCTAAGGCAACCTGTATCTAAAGAACAAAACCCTGTTCACCAGACTCCTACGAAACTCAAAATCTTTTTGCACCTTCTTTCATTGCTGTATAGATATCAAAAATCATTATTAGCTTCAGTTCTTAGCTCCGAATTGCTCGAACCATATTATTTCAATTTTACGAAATAGTGAATCAACATGAGAGCCTATTATTCCGAAATATCATTCCGAAGTTGTTGGAACAGATAAAAATTCACTAAGGAGTTCATACGTACAACAAATTTGAATATTTATTATTAAGCTGATACGAGTGTTGTAATTCTACAGAATGTGGATTCTGTAGCATGCACAGCCCATCTACAGCGTTGAAAATAAAATAACTGAAAACAATTTGTATTGATCGAATTTGCAGTGCAGATAAACGAGAGAATGTTCATAAGTTGACTATAAGAATACTGAACTATCAAAATAAATTATAATTACATATTCAGAGTTAAATTGACCACCATACGACTGAATTTTTTGATTAACGGATTGAGATCTGGACAAATGCAATCTATAATATAAAAATGAATTGCAAAATGTGTTGGTAGGCGCATAAGTTAACAACGCCTGGACCAATTTAACCAATTATTTCTTTAAAATATTCGTTGTAGTCCAAGGATGGCTTTTACTGCGGAAAAATTCGAATAATTGCCGGGAAACCCTAAGAACAGCCCATTTCTATGCCTCATACAAACGTTCATTTTTCCAACTGAAATGTAGAGTCAACGCCTGGATCAATTTAGAAAATTTTTTTTTAAATGTTCGTTGAAATCCAAGGATGGTTTTCAAATAAGAGCAAGTCAAATTGACGAGCAACGCGAAGCTCGAAGTGAAGTTGAACGGAATCGATGGAATCGAAATTAACAATATGAAAAAGTTTGCTTTTATCTCCTATCGACCTTCATTCAATTATAACGTTGAAATAGATTACAGTTCACAGCAAATCGTTGGTATTGGACCAATGAACGTTGAGTGTCAATATTGCCAGGCTAGGTTTAATTTTTATTGATAAGAAGATACTCGTACTTCAAATAAAGCGACAAAATGTTGCGCGAAGAGTCAATTCAAATAGACGCTTCAACCACCAGAGCCACTTTATTCATTGGTTTCCGGAAATGGACTAAACTAGGAAAATTTTTCGACTTATATCCAGCAAATATCTCATATAATTATGATGAGATATATGGAACGAAAACTTGATGAGAAATTAGAACATGCCGTTAACTATAGAACGGACAGGTTCAATAACTTTCAATACATCAAACGTGTTAATATAGGAATTTTTCGATAATTCGACACATTTGAATTGAGAGGAAGTATTGAAGTCCTTTCGTAAGTAAGTCCCTGGAATTTATCCACACGGGATAAATATTAAAAACAAGAAAGTGTAGCGCAAATAGAAAAATCTGTCGTTCCGGCTTTTTGAAAAATATTCAGATAAAAATAAATGTGCGTACAAAGTTCGCCCCATTAGCTAGTTGTTTATACAAATTTATAATTTCCTAAATTGTTGACTGAACAACTATGGCCCTGATTAAGAGACTATACGTGAATGACCAGATTGCGACTGCTGAACTTTGATCTCTGGGACCAAAAAGATACTAGAAATTTCTCATATTCAATCAGTCTCAAATTCAGTCTAGGATATTAAAAATTACTCATAACATAGAGGAAAAACCCAAATAAAACAAAACTTATACATTACATGAACAATTGTTGATGTTGAGCCTTGGGCGACTATTACTGTGTTTCTTAACTAAAAAGTATGTATCAGTTTTTCAGTAATACCTGTTAGTATTCTGAGTTGATATTTAGATTGAGTAATTGATCAATTCTATTTCTAGAAAGTTTTCTTCACAGTCTTATGTACATTAAACAGCAAGTTATCACCTTTTCTGAAGAACATTTACATTAGTTTGCATATAAAATCTCCATTGGAAAGGTCGATGTAAGTTACTGCAATATTCTTCGCGAAAGGATCACATTGAACCACATTTTTCAACTGAATATCCTCCATAAAAATGGTTCGAACGTAATCTGTTCATTTCAGTTTCAGTTTATATGGGACGGAGTCAATCAGAATGTTAGTGCAAATTGAAACACGAGATTCAATTTCTTTTTTTGCCATCTATCAGGAATGAAATATCTCACGACTTTTTTCGTTCAAAACATGCTTTCTTGTATCGAGAGACCAATATATAACCTCAAGGAACATCATTATTACCGTATGCCTTTAAAGAAGGAGATTGAAGATGAAAGCAAAAAATTAAGAGATATCTTTGCTTTATTGTAGATTTTTACAGAGCATTCAACTCTCCTACTGTGTCGGCTAGTCTCTAGGGAAATTATCAACTGAATACCTTGTTTTCATTTAAAATTCGGCATAGGTTTTGTTGATTTCTTCTTTCAAGTGAAAATTTTCATTGGAATTCCTTGTAGTGAATCGATTCTCAAGGAAAATGGTCGAATTTTTTCCTTGGAAATCAAGCTGTTTTATGTGAAAATATTCCGAAGTGACAAACTTCGACAAATTTCGTTCTGTATATATTCCTGGAATTGATTAGAATTTACGAATGGTATTTGGGAAGTTACAATAATATTTTCATATCAGAGTATTCTGCAATCATATGCGAATTTCACTGAATGAAAGTTCTCTAACGAATGTTAGTAATGATCAATTATTGTTGATAAATTGGTTCAGTTGAGGAAATGTGAAATTTTCATCGAGTTAAAATTTCATTTCTAAAATGCTTGTTTCTTCGAATCGTTTCCTAACTTGATGAAACATGAGATTATTTCGTTCACAATAAAAACATAACTTATAACTTATAAACTTCTTCGTAGAGGAGAGAAATGTCCTTCTTACAAATGGTAGAAGTTCGACGAATCATTCTTCCACTCCTGAAGACTGTGCCTTGAAAAATGAGAGAATAGAAACAAAATTATTTCTTGACATAAATTAGGTAAGATCAGACGATACAGTAGTAGTAATTATACATGTATTACAGAAGATTAATACTTAATGCCGTTATAGTTCTCAGGTAAAACCAGAAAGTTTTCGATTGTTCAATAGTCTAATAGTACCAAAACTTAGTAAACTTAAATTAATTAAGGCTATATTTTAAGTTTTTTCATCATCATAAAACTGAAGAAAATCAATAAATTTAATGCGAATAATACCGTTTTCAGTGAAGCCATAAAAATAACACATCAATAAAAGATGTGGTGAGCTTAAATTCCGACAGACAATTTTCATACCAGACAGCCTGGTGAATATCAGTTAGATAAGATTCGATTAGCTTCCAAGGAGTACCTCTGACGCCGTAGAAATGGATTTTTTCAAGTAGAATATCATGAGAGAAGACACAATCGAAGCCCTTTGAGAGATTCCACATCGTTACAGAAGTTTGTTTATGCTTCTCCAGGCCATCAACTATGCCACCCACGACATCCAAAAGTGCAAGCGTTGTAGAGCGATCCTTTCTGAAAGCATATTGTGAATTCTTGAAAAAAAATTTTTTTTTCATTTCATATCGGATATGAAGTATCAAAATCATAAAACCACTAAGCAGCTATACTTCAGTTCATACAGAAAAATCTTCCTAAGTTGCGCCCTTTGAAAACTCATAAAAGATATCATTAAGGCATTCAATGATGATGAATTTATATTTTGGGAAGAATAAGTCAACTCAAAATCAGTTTTTTCACTTTACTCAATTCATTATATAAACAAAACTAAAAATAATTTGTTACAATTATCATTTGCTCACGAGAAATGTCATTTTCATGATAATTACATTTTTTCATGAAAACGATCAAACTTCAATTGTTCTTGACTGTATTTAGTGTATTGATTGTATCATAGTCATTACGACTTGACATACTTAAAATAATTCTGAAGGTATTCCCTTCGTTTTGTTGATATTCAGCAATAAAAATGTGTTCAGATTATTGCAGATGATCTCCTGTAATTTTAGTAACTTGTTCATAAACGCCAGTCTAATCCAGAAATAGTCTTTCAAAATTAATGCTTGCTTTGCGTTGCTATGCGAACTCATATCGTAGTCTGATAGTTGACACAATCCTCAAATTTTGTTCAATTCTGGCATGCATAATTACTCAAATTATTTCAAAAGATGATACGTGTCAAGGTGAATCTAATAATACGAGGATACTAACCTACACGACTCATGAGGCTTATCATGAAAGATCACGAAGGATCTTTATGCGAGTACTGAATACTCGACCGACTTCCTATGCCATGCACTAAAGAATCACGCTTTGAGTAATAAGACCAAGGTGTTCACATGCTGAGCAAAGCATCTAATCCATCGAATGTCTAAGGCGGATTGTGGCATCATTTGACTATGAATTTTTCATATGATAAAATAGCTTAATAATTATAATCATAATGAGGGAATTCATTAGAAGATTTCAAGGAGAAATTAGAAGATAATTATGGTGTGAAGGTGGTTTTATGTGTATCGCTTAGCAGAAGCGTTCTTTCATCCTTCCATGAATTGATCTAATTGACTTAGAATCATAAACAATACAGAAAAGAATGAAAGGGAATAATAAAAAAGATCTGAGACCAAATCCTCATCAACTTGTACATAATATTCTTCGTGAAGAAACTCTCACATACACAGTAATGGAGCAACTTCCAGTTAACCAGAGATGCCACAAGATAAATACTGCATAAGAAACCTGCCCTTATATTCAGACGTACGATGTGATGGTAAAGTAAATCTGTTAGTTCTTATATTGAGTTTTTGACCACAATCTTTCAGCCTAAAATCCCAAATGAGATCGACCTTCCCCCATTTGTTTGCCGCAGCTGGTGTACTCGTGGTTGTCTATCGCGTCATGTAGAAACCACAATGCTTCTTTCTCTCTTGTACAGTTTTAACTTGCTATCTATTTTTTATTCAAAAGAGGAACTTCCATTATTGATGGGCAGTTTTTCATAGTCAACACTATATTGCGTAAGTCCTAAAGAATTTTTTTATTAAATTCATAAATAAGCAGATGAGCGCAATGACTGCTATCTAGTTACCCGTGTGAACGGTGTTGAAGGTAGAGAACCTAGCTTTTGCATGTGAATCATATTGTATAATTTTGATAGAAGATCCATAATTTTCTGAAATTTCAAGTAGTCAAATTTTCTTCTGATAACCCCATTTTATTCCCTAAACATATTTTCATTTGTCAAACAAATGCTTTGAGGTCTCACTTGGGATCCTCTACCATCACATTACATATACAATAGTATATGTATTGTAATACTAGAATTGAATGATTTAATACAATATTTGGATCCCATAATAAAACACACAACACTCTTTCATTTGGAAAGCTTCGTCAGTAATATTCGCAACATGACATCAACCCTGAAGCTGATTTTAATTTCAGACACTACAAACTAATAATAATAATAATAATTTGAATAAGACTTTTTTCTGAGGATGTTCTAGTTCATAAACATGATACATCGAATAAAATAACGTCAATAATACTACATTAATAAAAAAGTAGCTACCATAATCAGCATGTTAACACATATTCCAGTAATTATCCAAGGAGTACGGTCCCATTTCAATTAACAGTTTTATAACACTATTTTTGAATTAAATCAGTTTCTCAAATCGCCTTACACAATTCGAAAGTTTATTGAAGAAACTCATAAAGGTGTAGTCTCGATATTTTTCAGAAGCCGTCAGTCTATGCTTAGGATAGCGGTAATTCAAGTTACGTATGCTGCATCTGTGCATTTCGTTGCATTCATCGAATTTCACCCTATTTTTCTAAGGAAAAATGATATTTTCCAGGATGTAATGAGCATATCTTTTCAGAAAGTTATTTTTCCGGAAATAGCCCTGCAAGATTCTCTCCATTTGAGTCCCAAAACTCTACTGATGAGTCGCTTCTGAACGCAGAAAGTATCCTTCAACAATGAGCTGTTGCCTATAAAATCAGCCCGAATTTCGTCAAATTCTCAAAGTTTGCATAGTAGAATACTTTTAAGGAATTGAAATATCTATTTCAATTCAATCAACTCCCATTGAAATATCTATTTATTATTTTTATACTGTATGATAGTGAGTTCAGGTTTTTTCAAGTTCAATGATATGGTTATCCCAGTTCAGATATTTATCGATGAATATTTCTAAAATCTTCATTGAGTTTTCTAATTGTATTTCATTATCTGACAAGTTGATGGAATTCAGTGTATAGATTTTTTGTTCTTTTGCCCGAAAGAGTATAGATTGTGTTTTTTCCGTTTATCAGAAACGACACCATTTCTCAGAAACCATTCCCGAACACAGTAAAAAACAGCTTCCGATGATCGGAGCAAATCCTGATACCTCTAATCACCAACCAATATGTTAGTGTCGTCTGCGTTATTGGTAAGATGCCCTCCAACATTAATAATTTCAAAAACTTCTGCTATGTCATTCATGAAAATGATAGAGAGCACTGGTCCCAAAATACTCCCTTGTGGGATGCCAAATTCAATTTGTTCTATTTCTGACGATGTGTCGAAATAGAACAAGTTATTCCTTCTTTACAACATTTCTTTCTTTGTTGCCTATTGCTTGAATATGATTCGAATATAATATCATAAGTTCACGTTCAAATTGTAGTTATATGTATTTTCTGTTGCGGTTCTTCATTATTCAAGTGCATAAATGCATGTAAGACTTAGCTGCAGTAGTCGACATGTGGCTTATTATGGCTGTAGGCAATTTGTTTTTAAAGTGAGTAGGAATATATTATATTTCCATAGACTCAAAAATTTTCAGTTCGAATGAACCAATCTGAACAATCCCATATACTTGTACTTCGAACTTTAATTGCTCATCTATAGCTTTCCAAATGCTCTCAACACTGTCCAAGACATCATCAATACTATTCATCTGATCTTCACTAATGGTATCATCAAATGAAATCTTCGATTTTTGATTGACTATGAGTAATATTTTGGGTTTAATAAAATCGATACAAAGACTATGGTGGGTACTCCATACGAAAATGGATCTCAAGTCGTCGATGATCTTCAAAACAGCAGGTACTATATCACCAGTTCTTTTAGTGATCTCTTTTATGTTTCAGATTTTAAAGTTACCCTCCAGTCTGATATAGGATATTAGAAGGAAAAATAGGTCTTCTTCAAGTTGAAAACGACTGAATTCTTATACCGTAACTTGGGAATGCTCAAGAAAATGTTATATAGGATATTAGAAGGAATATTATCGTTGTCATCTTTGTTCACTGGATGGTCAATAACACAGAGTAACTATGCTTCAATTTACGTCATTAACGAAGTTTTCGTTTTCATGCCAGGGCATTAAATGTAAAATAAATTATGGAACACAGTGGAATGAAAAATATGAGTAATAATCTATACAATAAAGTTTATTGCATTTGCGTAACCAAGCCTGATTAGGAAGCTTCTCGAGGTAATAAATGAACGAACTAATTTCAAATAATTAATCGATTGGTCCGATACTTGATGAAAATCTAAATACATAATTTAAATTAAACTAAGTAGTTTTTCGATTTTCACTATAATTAATTCAAAACATGACAATATCGTTTCGCTAGCACAGTGGCTTCATCAGATGTTGATGATAAACTGATATCGATGATACTGATATTGATAAACTGATGTTGATGATAAACTGTTTATCATCAACATCTGATAAAGCCACTGTAAAAAACAACTTATCACGAAAAAAATTATGAATAAATTTCAATTCATTTTCGCTGCATTTCAAGTCTTTGACTTGATTCGTGTTCACTACAGTTTTGGAATGAAGTGGAAAATAAGTAAACTTTCTATTGACAACATTCTCACAAAACAAAAAAAATTCATTAATTAATCAAAACAAATTCAATGTGAAATGTAGAGAAGCTATTCGTAGTAACAAATACGATGTTGCAACGTATTTTTAGTAATAGTGATATATTACATTAATAGAAAGGATTAGGTTATTACTTAAATTTGAAGAAAAATAGGGTTATCCATTGAGTATTTGTGAATTTATGGATATAAATATTGACTATCTCAGAATATTCAGATTCTGAGATAGATAGATTCAGAAATACTTTCTTTATTTAGTTCAGTAGACCTACGGTTTAACGCCGGTTCCAAACGGCCATTGGGCTTGTATTCAATGTAAATTACCCAGCATTTATCATTATTTAACCTACTTAAATCATAGACAAACACAAACAACTCTGCCTTCACCGGGGCTCGAACCCGAATTCTACCGTATCATAGTCGGTTGTTCTGCCGACGGAGTTCCTGCAAACAACATGAAATGTGTTCGAATTGATACAAATCTGAATATGTATTCACATAGCACACACAGGTGGTTAAGAATGTGTCCATAAACGAGCATTCCATTCGAGTTTTTTTTGAAATTTAACTCCATAAATTCTTTTCTGTTTTTTCGAAAACAAAGCATGAATATACTCCAAAAACATTCAGTTGATTACTATTTTATTCGTTTCACTATTACGTTCTACTTTGTAAAGTTGACTGAGTGTTCGCTCGTCTCTTGGTGAAACATTGTTTAATATATAAAATAAAAACACTTGGCTAGGTTTCACGGAATGTGGTAGCTCCTCGAAACAATTTTCAAGTATTTATTTATTGTTAATTATGAAAAACCTAGCCAAGTGGTTTCATTTTATATATGTTGTACATTGAATTGTTCATTCGACAATAAAATAGTGTTGAATAATGTCATAATTAAAATGGATTTACACCAAGTGACAGCCTTCAACACTCAAACATTAAACATTTGTTGTCATTTCTGCTCGAGCTAATGGCACTTGTTGAAAGCACAGAGTAACCGTGCGTCAATTTCCGTCATTTACGAATTCTGTTATCCTCATCTCCGCGCATAAAATCGAAAATATTTCGTCAACATTTGAAGGATAATGAAAATTAATAATTGATGCTTTCTCGAATTAAATATTCCATTTACCCGTTTTCTGTTGAAATTCATTACTGAATCGAGTGGGAACAATGCCGTTCCTAGTATTTTCGTTAATTGCATTTCTAATTGAGAAAATTTAATTCAGCGACAGAATTTCAAAACAACGAGAACAAATGGAAGTAACTGCTGTGTAGACATAGACTGTTTTCTTTTCGTTCTGGACTTACTGCATAGTAATTATACGGACAATAATTATTTCATGGAGTTTCTCCGCTCTAATTTCTAGAGAACTCAAAAACAACACATTCATTTTTTGTGGTTGAAAGAAATGATAAAATTTATTTGGAAGGATAACTCAAACAATTTCAAAAAGAAAGAACACGAAAGACGGATATGACATCAAAGAAATATCGTAGTATGGTTCCTAATTCATAATTGCTCAATATTTTTCAACAATATTTATCCTATTACATTTTTCAGAAAAAAAAGGCAATTTATCATAACAGTGTCTTCAAAACAATTGTGTAAGTAAGTGACTTGTCTTAAAACAAATACGCCATTCGTATTCGTTTTAACACATGCCTTAGTTTATAATAATTCTAAATTCAACGATGCAATTATAATTTTGTTACTTAGTTTTTTCATTCAATATTTTTATCTTATTAAATTGTATTCAAATAATATCGTCTAATTATTGCATGTCTGATATCTATCGCTAAAAATCATGAACACTACTTCAAAATGCACTACTTTTACACGCGTGCCGCGAACGTATTTGCACACTAAAGTTTGGCCCGCAACATGTCAAAGGTTGCCCATATATGATATATTATATATATAAATCCGTTTATAACTTATACCTTGGGTTTTAGTGAAAACAAGAACTGAGAGAATTAACTTTCCATTATGATTTCGTTGGCAAAATAGCGTGGCGTGAGATCGTAAAGAAGCGGAACGAGTTTTCCTTGAACTGGAAAAACTCATCCAATGAATTTTCCATTTCGAATAACTCTATTTTTCTCACCCTTGTTTAAATTGAATGGAAACTAATTTATTTAACTTGATCATTCTGGAGAACGTGAATAGGTGCAAACAAAACATTTCAACATGAAAAATGTTTGATCGTTTGAAATATTTAGAGAATATTCTCTTATTCAACATAATTCGAATAAATGCTCTATTTACACAGTTATCATTCGTTGGATGCTCGTGCGATTTCAAGATGATAATTTCGATAGCGCACTTTGATAGTCTTCTGTTATTTGTCCTTCCGATAGCAGTATGTATTTCATTCGGATTATTCGTTGTTTATTATTCATCTGCAGTGAATCACTGAACTAACTGAAACGTTCTGAAAACTATATTTGATTACTTGTATCTATAGTTCTGCTTAATTTTTTTTAAACATTTATTGTCTGTGTTTTGAAATATAATTGAACAAAGTACTCAGAAAAAAAATGCATATTGGGATTAAAAGGATAAAATTTCTAATGATCAAATGATTTTCGCAATCCAAAGTTTCGACAAAGTTACAATTTGTACCGAAACCATGAGAATAAATTCATTTTACCACTTCACGATCTGTTATTGCTTAGAATATCAATTTTCAGTAAGCCTATTAACAGACAAGCAAAGTTTGAAAAAAAAAAATATATATATATATATATATATATATATATATATATATAGATTTTATTTTTATTTATTTTTCTTATTTTATTATATTTTCCTGAATAAAATTATTATTTTTATTATCATAAGGATTGATCCCCATGAAGAGAGCGATTGAACTTGAATTCGCAATTCTTAGGGCTTTTGCTTCATCTTTTTCGCCTCCCAAAAGCGCTTCATCCTCTCTGAATGCTCTTTCTTTCGTTCCTCTGTCCATTTTATTTCAGGTTGGCGATTGATTTTCACTCAAACTTCGCATGTGAGATTATATAGCGATCTTTGTTGTAGATCATTTTGGACCTCTTTTAGCCACTCCGCTCCACATTAACTATTCATAATTACAACAGGTAGTTTCTTCGGTATTCTGGACTGTTTCATTCTGTAGACATGTGCATAGAACTATGCTCGTCGTTTTCTATTGCTTCCGTTATCGTACTTGTCTTCTGATAAAATTAATTTTCAATTCATTACAATACAATTTTCTGTTCATTAGCGATTCGGTTTAAAACTGAGGACTGTATTACTTCCCCGAGGTATTTCAAATGACTTGAAATGACTGAATTCAAGCATGTTTTGTGATAAGAGAGAATTTATTTTTTGGATTTCTTTCCATGTATTTGGTTTTATCATATGCAATTTGTAACCTCGTTTTCTGTGCAATTTCATGTAGTTTTTCTACAGCAAGTACAGCTTCAAATCTGTTGTTTGTGAGGATAGCAATATCTTCTGCAAAGAGATTTGACATTTATAATAAAACAATTGTTAAACTGATTTACACATATATTAAAAATAATACTGCATGACGTACGTTTCGATGAGATTCACCTTTTTCAAATGCTACGTGCAGACTAATGACAATTTCTCGAAAACATACAATATATAAACTTAAATACAGAGAAAACAGGTAGATAACAGGTGGAAGGGATGAATTCATACTAAACTACTATATAGTAAACTAAGTAATATTGAAATGATAGAGAGGGGGGCTTGAGGTATGATCGATTTGGCTGTTCAAAAGGTTGCCAGAATATTTGTATTTATTAATTTGAAGTGATTCTAACAAATTAAGCTTCATTCCCTTGTTTGCGGTATTCAAAATTTCAAAATCGGAATTGAATATATGATTTTCATTAATTAAATGATTTGCATAATGAGAATCTGTCTTCTGATTATCAAAGCTACGTTTATGTTCCGAAATTTTTATTTAAAAACTTCTAAAGGTTCTACCAATTTAAAACTTTTCACATCTACCACAGTTAATTTTATATACACCTGATTTTTTATTTTTGTTGACTTTAGATTTGTTATTTTTGATATGTTTTCCTAAGTTATTTCCAGTACGGTAAGCAATGTGGATGTTATTATTTGAAAAGAATAGATTTGAGTTTTTCACTGGACTCACCGATGTATGTAATAACATAATAATAAAAACTTGTCTAAAAATTACTGAGTGAACAATTCTTTATTCGACTAGTTTCGCCTTTTACAGCATTATCAAGAATGCTGTAGCCATTCTTGATGATGCTGTAAAAGGCGAAACTAGTCGAATAAAGAATTGTTCAGTCAGTGATTTTTAGACAATATATATATATATATATATATATATATATATATATATATATATATATATATATACATCGAATACTGTAAATGTATCTCAATTGACTTAAAAAGCGATAAATGTATTCACCTGCGAGAAATGTGAGGTTCGCTTGGCCACCAGACGATGACATCATTAATCAATATTTTGTCCTTGTATTCCTGGGGATATTGGTTGGTAGCCAATTCGATACTGAATTCATGAAGAATTTGCAAAGAGCTCAAATATTTGGAGCAGGCTGATTCACAAAAGTGAGAAATGAATAAGTTAGATTCATTAGAGAATTTTGGGAGCAACGTATATTATATGAAAAACCTCACTTTTCATCTATAGATCTCTCAATACCTCATGTACTTCAATTCAGGTCAATATGGGTAATAAAATTTGAAACTGAAATGAAATGCACTGTATTTGGACAATCAACTTTGTTAAAACAAATAAACGGTCAACATGTTTGGATATTCAATTCATTTTCAGACTATTTACTGTTAAGTGTTTCAGTCAATTTTGATTGAATGGATAATAAAGGTGAAACTCGAAAATCAATTTGGTCATTAACGATGTTCACTTTTATGTGAACTTCAATAATTTGCAGGATGTGTGTCCATAATTGTTTCAATCAGCCATCGTATTACCTCATTCAATTAATTGTAATGTGACAACAGCTTATTCTACAAATTTAGTAGATTCATAGCTTTGGGTAAGAAAGAAAAGTAAGAAGCAAAAATGAGAACCTATTGAAAACGAACAAAATATGAAAAAATATAAAGACTCCAATATTTAGGCAAATTGGGTGAAAATTTTGATGGTATCAAAATTTTATAACATCCGAAAAAATTAATGTTTCAAATTACTTCGGAAAAATTTATCAACATTTTTCAGTTATTGTTGTCCAAGTCAATAATAATGCCTCATTTTGATCAACTCTATTCTTCAGTTACAGCTAGAATAAATCTGCATTCACTAAAATTTCACCATATTTGCATAACAGCAAGACATATACCACAATCAAAAATATGTTGAACTCTTTGAAACAATGAATATTAAGCACGGAATTCTCTTTGCTACATAAATATTTCTATTTCAAATTGAAAATTTGTTGGTTACTTGTAATGTCATAATGAATATTATACGAGAATATGTCAATGCCGTGTATTCTACGACCATAGAAATACTGAAAGGTTTTACATCCAAGTTTGTAGGGTTTTATATCCAAATGTAGTAAGTATACTTCATGAAAAATATATTGGTTTCCATAAATTACCTAAATTCTTAAAAACAAATACTAGTGTTACGGTGAGTTGAAGGGGTATGTTTTGAATCATGAGATATGTTCAGTCAGAATATTTGAATATTGAAAATATATTAGTTTTTGCATAACTTTTCCTGAATGAATATTTTTCTTATATCGAGAATCTTGATGATTTTCCACAGAAGTATTCATTGAGTGGTTGTGAAATTTAGAAAAATATCACAGTTGATTCGTTATTTGAAGAAGCCTCTGTTGATTTATTCAACAATATCGAATGTTTGTGCTCAACAATTTGAGTATTCATATTTCTGCATGTTTGTCGAATATAAAGGACTGAGGAGACTTATTCACTTCTAAATATTTTTCAACCGATACTATCTCCTCTGTAAGTTTTTTCCTAATTGTTGACCAATAATGTCTTTTGCATTGAATATAAACTGAAATTCAAACACTTGAACTTTTTATTTGCACTTTATCGACAAAATAGCATGACACCTTTTCGTCGTTACAAAGACTTCTTCAGATGCTAACAGAATACTGACTAATCTGTTAATGTCTCCGCGTACGGTGGTACGGTGTTACGGTGGTACGCGTAACACCGGTTGAGAACCGCTGATTTACATTATTGATTTCCTTGCAGTCCTTGCTGTGGCGAGCAGCACCGATTTCTTTTGTTTCTTGAAGAGATGTTTGACGAGTCGAAGTTCTCTGATGTTTAACAGCTGATTTTCTGGTATCTAGTAGACCCTAAGACGACTGGAAAAATTTTGACAACTTTCATGTGCCACTGTATCTGCATTCCTCCTCAAAAATCTCGATATTCAGGGAAAATTTCAACGAGGCATTCTTTTCAACTAGGTTGTTTGCATTTGGAGTAGTTAACTCGATATATCAATAGTTTCCCTAACTTTCTTTTCAATTAGGACAATATCAGGCCTATTGTGGGAAACTCTTTGATTAGTCAAGATATTCCGCTCCTAGTAGAGTCTAAGCTATTCATTCTCTAAAAGTGTTTCTGGAAAGTATTTGTAGTAGATGTAATTTTGATGCTATATCCTGATGCACAATCTTTACTACGGCGTCAGTTCTCTGTTTTAAGCCTTCGAGTGATTATTATAATTATTAAGCGTTCATGATTATTGTAATGGCTATATTTTATTGTTCCAAACGAGTAAAGTCAACATAAATACGAAAGTGTTTTGAACAATTCCCTAGAATTTTTGCGAGTGTTTCGAATGTTATGTTACGAAATATGTGAAGATGTAACGAAAGATTCTCGTATGAATTCTATAAATTGTTGAATATTTGATCGAAATAAAACTAAGTGGTTTTGTGATTCTCACTATTATTAATTTCAAACATAACAATATTGTTTCGTCAACACAGTGGCTTCATTAGATGTGGATGATAAACTGAGCTATTACATTGTGGACTGCTTGTCTTTATCCTGAAGTGTATAGACATGACCATAGAACAATGTTTTGTATTTGTTTTGAAGTGAAGGAATAACTAGAGAACATATTTCTCCTGAAGTATGACTATAAAATACGTTTATCTAATTGTCATTTACAAAATTATTTGATTTCTTCGTCTTATTAATTTCCGTGGCTTCTAACAAGGTTAGTTATAACCTTTTGTTTCCGTATGCAATATTTTCAAGTTTTTGTTAAAGACATGGTTCTCTTTCATAAGATGTGTTGCATACGTAGAATCGGTTTTATTTTTTCAAAGCATCTTTGTTGTTCAGATATTCTAAGTTTCTAATTTCCACCAGTTTGACCAGCATATACTTTGGGACAGGTACCACAACTCAACTCATACCTACCTGATTTATCATCATGCAAAATTTCATCTTCCGCATTTCTGATGTATCTACGCACGGTATTCGGTATTTTGAAAGCTATCGTTAAATTTGTATCAGATAAAAACTTCGAGATTTCAGATACAGGGTTGCCTGAATGAGTTAATGTTCCAAACTTTTTATGACTATCTGTTATTTTAGGAAATACTTGAGAAATGACCTTATTATATATTCTTTTCCTAAAAATGTTATCCACGAAACACTGATGATATTCATTGTTTCCTACGATCTGTTCAATGATATTCAATTCTTCAATGTAATTATCTGCTGATAAAGCCATATTTCTTAATATGTGTATCATACTGTTGTACGCCGCTGATTTGTAATCTATGGTCATCCCCAATACTTCAGAAGAATTATGTTCTGTAGTCATTCTCCGACTTCAGAATAACAATGTTCTATGGTCATTTCCATACACTTCAGGATAAAAGCAAGCAGTCTACAATGTAATAGCTAAGTTTATCATCAATATCTGATAAAGCCACTGTGTTGTCGAAACAATGTTGTCATGTTTGAAATTAAATATAGTGAAAATCACAAAACCACTTAGTTTCATTTGAATTATGTATTTAGACACTCATCAAGTATCGGAGCAATCGATTAATGATGTTAAATATATTCTGAAATATACCTTCGTGACTGTGATGAGGTAGCACCAAGTACACAAAGAAACTTTTTCGGGAATATGAATAATCAATTAATTAAAATAAACTCTTAGCTTAATTCTTCACGATTATATTGAACAACATGAATTTGTCAACATGTTTCGAGCGTGAGCTCATTTTCAAGACTGACAAGCTCATTTTCAAGACAAGTCTTGAAAATGAGCTCATTATCGAAACATGTTGACAAATTCATATTATTCAATATAATCGTGAAATATTAAGCCAAGAGTTTAGTTTAATATTTAATCATGTTTCATCAAGAGTTAAGCGAGAATTCAATCTCAGTCATATGAATAAATATGCACTAAAGAAAAAATTTTCATATTAGATATTGTCATTCGATGTTGAAGTGTTATCTTGATGTATTCTGGCAACCTTCTCCGTATAAAATTTCAAATTTGATCCCACCTTTATTGGCCCATTCATTGTGAAACCCGTACGATCAATTTAACTTCTAAGTAGCCGTATAATTTTGTGAAATCGATAAATCTAGTTAGCCCAGGGCGTCAGATTATACTGAAATCCAGTAAACTACGAAACCATACTCGAGGCTTAATTCGAAACGATCGAATTACATTGACAGAAGGGATAAATTGATTGTCACATTTTGAAACAACTTTAAACAAGGGTTCTCCTTTTACCTTACTCCGCTTTCAGAATTATATTCCAAAAGTACAGGTTTTTCCTCCTGTTATTTGGATACGAATATTTTTTAGATTACCTAAATGGAATATTTATGAAAAAGATGCCTGAGGAATTTTGAAATTGAATATCGCAAATCATCAACCAGAGACTAAAGTAGAGCTTTCAAAAACATTATTTTGACATGAATGAAATATTTTTGATATAAACATAGCCAGATAAGTATCGATTCTCAATAACGTGATGAAAATTGATGATTTATCCAGGAAATTTATTCTCATTGGATTTGAACAAGAAAATATTTGGAGAAAAAAAAACGTGGATCTTAAATTTTAAGAAAATTTGACAAATTCAGAAGAATAATATGTTGTCCTACGGCTTTAATGTACTATTGTCTATAAATTTCTATTTTATTTTGAGAAATTGTCGGATGATTGAACGTTATTTCCATAAAGTTGGTTCTTTTTGTATTATTAATTAATCAACATGAGAGTAAGATTTCTAATGAAATTAAGTAACGAATTTTTGAGCATGAAATTGAAGAAGGGCAGTATAATACACGGTGCTAAAACTGGGGTAGATGTTGCTATGAATGCACATTTAAAAGCTGTGAATGCAATTGTAGAGAACAGAAAACCTGTTAATTTGGATACTTTAACAGTAAGGAGAATCAATATCAAATACTACATTCTTTCTGATAGTTTACCATTGGAAACACTTCTCATGAATTATACACCAAAAGCTAAAGCAAAGAAAAGTGATACAGCTAGAAGTGCTTCCCGAGGAAGAGGTAGAGGAAAAGAACATGGAGGTCCTAGAGGCAGAGGTAGAGGAAGAGGTTGTAGATAGTGTATTCAGTTTTATGACCCCATTATTAAAATGAAATTCAATTTAATTCCCTCTGGTTCATTTAAAAATTATATTTTCATGTATTCTTCATTATTCGTTGTGCTATAACACTTCTCAATGAAATTTAATGAAAAAATTTATTTTGTATTGTAAATTTGAATAACTGTGTAATTTGAACTCTATTTTTTGATATCTGCTTTATCGCATTTAGAAACTTTTTCTGAATATGTAGCATCTACATCACTAATTTTTCACCGTCTTCAATTTCTAGAAGTTTCATATTTTCATAATTTCGAATTACAAACGACTTCCATGTTTGCATAAAATGATTTTTCAAGAATTATTTTAGCATTTTATATAGTTTATTTATTTATTCCAGATGTTTGTTTCCTTATGATGTTTCTATAATGATATTGTATTTTCCACTATTTTGTTGCTATCAATTTCTTTCCTTTCGATTCTGGTGTCAATTTTTATACAGAATTCCAAAATAGACTTCTCCAATTTCGTTAATACCTTATATTGAACAAATATAAGGCAATAACTATAATTATAAGTTAGTAATTATTAATTTATGTTCCATTCTATGATTATATCTGGTTTCAAAGTATTTTCGTCTCATCGACTGTGTTAGCATGCTGCTCAGGTGTAATGAATCATTAGTGAACTTCATTATTGTCTGCTATTTTCAGATATTGGTTTAGAATTATTTGAGTAAAGCTTCATTCATTTCTTCTGTTACTACACTGTTATTGAAAAAATTATTCAAACGTAAAAGTTAAGCATTCATTCTGATAAAACTTCTTTATTCTGCAATTTTGTTTGAAAGTTTTATTGAGTTCGTAATTTTTCTTTGAGAGTGTAGGAGTTAAATTTCGTTCCTCATTCAATTGTAAGCTGTAGTTTATTATGGTAAGGATTGAAATTCTGCATTATTTCGTTCGTGTTATTTTCTGAAATAATTATGTAACAATCATCTACTAATGTTGTACATAATTAAAAGAGCTCAGTAGATTTTATAGTAGGACTATATTTTTCTCCGAATATTTCTCAACTAATTGTGCTATTACTCCGGGTATAGGAGTAACTGGGGAACTTATTCATTTCGAAAGGCCCAAGAACCCGGTGAGAATCGAACCCAGCAGCACTAGTAAGCCGAAAGCATTATGGGGTCACTATAACGTTCGGCTACTGAGCGTTCAGAAACATATATCAAAGACATATATTCAATAATTCAGGTGAATTTAAAATAAGTATACACTATCATACGGTGAATTTGTCGATTGAATTATTATATATTTATTATTGATAATAAAAAATTTATTTTGTTAAATCGATGTAGTGTAGTGGTAGAAAAGTGGAGAACAATTTTCCTTGTCGTACACTTGAAAACGCTTGACTTGATTCCGCAGCAATAAATCAATGCACTCAACATTAATTTTGGGCTGCTAACTTTTTCTCGCGATTTCAATGAAATTTTTATTATGAATTCTTTGTGGGTTAGTAGCACGAATTAAATATCAAGTAAATTCAACATGCGTTTTAAATCATAAGTTCTGTAAGTTTCAATCGATAAAAAGATTAATATTCTCAATAGTTTATGCAAAAAGCCAATGCTAAATGTATTTCAAGATTGCACAAAAAATTATGATTTTTCAAATATGAAAACCGCCCGAATCAGTCCCATGTCACTCAGATCTCAACTAAAATAATAATAATGATAATAATAATAATGAAAGTAATAATCATAATAATAATAATGATAATAATAAAAATAATAATAATAATAATAATAATAATAATAATAATAATAATAATAATAATAATAATAATAATAATAATAATAATAATAATAATAATAATAATAATAATAATAATAATAATAATAATAATAATAATAATAATAATAATAATAATAATAATAATAATAATAATAATAATAATAATAATAATAACAATAATAATAATAATAATGATTGTAGATTTTTATTTTCCTACAAGTAAATCTCTCAGTTACAGGAAATATTCAAATATATATATATATATATACATTTTGAAAGTTTTTAGCATTAACAGGCTATTTAATATGAAAAAGTTTATTTCTGTTGACGTTTCGTTGTTATATTACAACTTTGTCAAAACTAATGAATAATTGAATTTATGAGTTACTAAGGATATCAAATGTCAAACTTAATTTTTAAAAAAATCAAATTAGTTTTTTTGTATATTCACTTACTGATTTTCATTATCAGAGGAATATTTCTGGCTTAGCATTCATTAAAATTCACTTATTGATTTTCATTCATGAAAATCAATAAGTGAATATACAAAAAAACTAATCTGATTTTTTTAAAAATTAAGTTTGACATTTGATATCCATAGTAACTCATAAATTCAATTATTCATTAGTTTTGACAAAGTTGTAATATAACAACGAAACGTCAACAGAAATAAACTTTTTCATATTAAATAGCCTGTTAATGCTAAAAACTTTCAAAATAAATACCTCAAACAGGCAATAAATCAATTTCAAGATATATATATATATATATATATATATATATATATATATATATATATATATATATACAGTATTAACACTTAATGATATGACACAAACTTTTAAGAAATGATTATCAATAAAAAAGTGATTAATCCATGATAAGAATCCAAGTAAACCCGACTAAGAAAGCAAATGAGACACTGTTGATATCGCATTTGTCAGACACATCCTCGAAAAGCGAACACAAGTATCTAATGGGTTATTGTATGAGGGAAGTATTTTTCGGAGTGAAATGAAAAAAATTGATTAGAACGTGAACATTGTCTAGGAACATGAAAATCAATAGAGCCAATAATATTAGCACAGTCTATATAGATAATCATGTGAGAGGTTATACAGAAACTTCAGAGACAAGAAGTTTCTGCTAACTTCGAATGGTTTAGCTCGAAACTTGTTTAACAGATCCCAGATTGGTTATATCCTCTGGCCAGATAAACGTGATCTTCCCTCCAAATTAGATATTTCAGAAATTTTCGTCATATCGACCCAATTTATTTTTATGAGAATTGTAAATGCGATGCCAAATCATAATAATAATAATCTTTATTTAAAGTTCTGATATTACAATTATATAGGTGAAACAATAGTATTCTAATTTTGAAAACTATCTTGTTGATTTTGTTGCCTAAACAAAGATCAAACATTTTCTCAGAAAGACCATAGCCCGCGGTGAGTATATGATACATCCGAAATCTAATTTGCTCTTCATTAGTGAATTAAATGATTTTATAAGTGTTTTTGTATTCGAGAAGTGACCAGCATTACGCACAATAAATCCATAAGATTTGAATGCTGTTGAAATTGTTTTATTTACATGGGGCACAAAAGTGATTTTCTGATCAAATATTATACGGAGGTCTCGAATTTCGGAGACCCTGGTCAGAATGGTTTCGTTAATTGTGTAGTCAAATTGTATAGGCCTTTTCTTTTTAGTGAATGTGACAACGATACATTAAGTTACATTAATATTGAGTTTATTGCGGTAACACCAATCAGAAACGGCGATGATGCCTTCCTGTAAGCTTATGCAGTCCTTATATGTATCAATTTTGCGATATATTTTTTCATCAGCATACAAGACTATGAACTGCTAGACAATCTATGAGATCATTTACAAAAATAAGAAACAACACTTGGTCTAAATGAGAGCCTTGTGGTACACCCGAAAGGGCTGTATATACAAATGACTATATGACTTATGACCCTCAAATTGTTCAAACTGTCTTTGATTATTTTATAAAAGACCGAATTAGGGAAACTAGATCTTTGGAGGAACCTGACTTGGCTTTCAGTTCGTACAACATAACTTTATGATTAATTTGATCTAACTGACTTCCTTCATCAAGATTCTTCAACACAAATTGTAAGAATGTTACAAGGTTAGTCATGCAAGATCTAAGGGACATGAATCCGTGTTGCTCAATCGTCACCTGGTTTCTTATATTGTATAAATATTATAAAATAAATATTAATTGAATACTATAATCTCAAATAAGTTTGAAAATTAGCATAAGATAAAGCAGGTAAGTTCAAACTTTTATATAATTGGGCCTCCAGCATGATTCAATCAAGTAATTGGCTTGAAGCATCAGCCCGGATCTTTCAGAATAATCCCTATAAATTTCAGTACAATCATTCAACAGACAGCAGCTCATTACCAGAACAAAGAATTCAAGCGAAGGTACCAACGGATAATCAGACAACATTATTATCTTTCAGGCAAGCCTAATCAACGCCTAATTCACAGCCTTTTGGAGTTCACATTTATCTAAAATGCAAATACGGAAATAACGAACGACAATAATAAAATTTCAGTTCGAGAAAAGCAGGTCTCTCTAATTATTATTTCATTTCATTTGGTGCCACGTGTTTCAACGGTTTTCCACGTAACTAGACGGATTTGTAGGGCTCTTTTCGTGCTTTTTGAATATAGCATGAAAATGATTTTTGTGTCGTTATCTCGTAGAAGCGGGGAAACAATGAACGTTTTGGGGTGAACTATTGCGTTATACGAGTATTATGGAACAGTGGTTCTGAACTGTTACTGAAAATCCACCATTCCTTCTACGACAGGGGTCGTCAAACTTTCTTTTATTATTGATCCCTATATAATTTTCGAAATCAATTATCAACGTCCATAAAAATAATATTGAGTTTATTGAAATAAAACAGATACTCTGTTTGTACATTAAGTGTATGATTTTAAGTGATAGGACCTACGTTGTGTACCATTAGCTTTATGAAAAAGATACGGATGTTGAAATTGACAATATTGTATTACTTATTTAATAATGAATAAGGAGAAATAATAAGAAAGATGTATTGCTTTTTAATCGATGAAATGGGTGTTTTTTGCAAGGTATGCTTTATTGGGCCACAAATTGGCAAATTTCAATCTAAAATCCTCTCGAAACTCCACATTTGATTTATTTCTGTACTCATATAAGATTGAATATCCTTGACTGAAACTAGTTTAAGTCATATAGTAACTTAGAAATGCTGTTAGAACTGAAAAATAGCTCAGCTATTTCGGAAAGTTGCATTATATTTATATTTTTTCAAAATTTTCTTCTTGTTAAATTTTTGAATCTGATGAAAAGTCCGATAATAATTCAGCACGATCATCTCACAATTCATCAATTTGATCGGGGTTGTCGAGGTTTCAACTCAACAAAGCGCAGTTTGAAATAGTCGCATATAAAATCGCGAACGGATTCAGGGAATAAAACCTTTTTTGGCTCAAAATTGTTTTCTCTCTGTAATGTTTTCGATTTCCATAGATTTTCTGATGGATATCAACATTGAAACATTAATTTATAATTCTAACAATTGCAGTGCAAAAAAAATTTCAGGATAGGATTCCACACTTGCTGATTGTCAATTATTGAGTTGTGAAATCCATAACCCTTCTCCGTGGAAAATAAATTCTCCCATATTGTGGGAATGAGAACGTAACTGCATAGTTGTACTATTATTTATGTCCAAATACCGTGAAAATGTTCTCAAAGCAAAACGCCATTGTTTTTTGAACCAGCGGGAAGAAAATGTCTATCACTGAAAGTTTTTTATTGCAGTTTATTTCGCATTAATTGAAGGGTCATCATCAGGCCAGATCAGGGGAAACGTAAAAGTTATCTTGAGCTTCAAAGTTGCGGCAAGTCTTCATAGAGTTGGGATCTGGAACATCTGAAAAAATTAAGAAGTTTTCCAAAGAGTTTTTCGTCATGCGACCGTCGAAATGACTTATAAACCATTAATCATCTTTGAGGATATTGACGGAAACGAAATCGGTGAGAAAGTTCCCAATGATAAATTCCATAAAAAGTTTCGCAATATGACTCACGTTATTGATGATTTGCTTTCAATGTGTTTCAAATCTGCATAAATAAAAATAGATTCTACACACATATATATATATATATATATATATATATATATATATATATATATATATATATATATATATATATATATATATATATATATATGTATAAAACTTGGTTCTCGGAATGAGCTGCGTTCTAGATTTATATAATCTCGACGTTTCGGCTTCTGTTGTGAAGCCATCTTCAAGATTTGGAATTAATTAGTAAAGAAATGAGGAAAGGTTACCTGGTTACGTGGCCTCAATCTGCCTACTCCACGAACCAAATGAGGGAAACTAGGATCGATAAGAAATAATTCGGTTGCGTGGCCTCAATCTGCCTACTCCACGAACTGAATGAAGAAAAATGAGGAAAGGTTACCTGGTTACGTGGCCTCAATCTGCCTACTCCACGAACCAAATGAGGGAAACTAGGAACGATAAGAAATAATTCGGTTACGTGGCCTCAATCTGCCTACTCCACGAGCCAAACCGTTTCCAATAGTTTACTCCGAAGTCTCAACCTGCCTACTCTTCGGAGTCAACTGTTATGGGTAACCTTTCGGAGTCAACTGTGAGGTAACCTTTCCTCATTTTCCTTCATTCAGTTCGTGGAGTAGGCAGATTGAGGCCACTTAACCGAGTTACCCTTACCTTTACTAATTTATTCCAACTCCTGAAGATGGCTTCACAACGGAAGCCGAAACGTCGAGATTACATAAATCTAGAACGCGGCTCATTCCGAGAACCAAGTTTTATACATACTTCTGACCGCGGAAACCTTTCTGAACATGAACTGAGACTCTCAATATAAATATCGAAATATTTCAAATAAATCTCTCAGGGAGCTGTCTACACAAATATGGTCAACTAGAACGAACCCCATCACATTCGAGAGTGAATATTGAGAGCGTTTCGAAAAATTCATCGATCTTGTTGAATGATAATAGGATACAATTATTTCATCATTATTATGCATCATCAGTCCATATTTAATCTATCAATCAAGAATCGATGACTTTCAGAACGAACATAGGTCCTATACCAAATTGAGGGGAATTTTTCATAGTGAAATATTCACGTGGGCTCCTTCTATCGGAGAAAAGACGTATAAACTCTCCCTAGCGGTCAAGATTCATACTCATTACAACAGTAGAGCGAGTGAAAGGTTTTGTAGATATTCCATTCGAACACTACAGAAAATTGTCCGCAATGTGTACGAATAGTCCCATGCCTAATCGCTCCAGATCACTCCCGGCGGGCAAAAGTATAGCTAGTTTCAAGTGTTGTGAATCTTGTTTGGCATAAGATTAGTGACGAGTTTGGGATAGTCAATAAATTGATTTCTTCAACAAAAAAAGTGTTTTTAAAAGTATCATCGCGAGTACAAGCATACAAAAAGCAACTACCAAACGTAGCACTACCCCCAGAATCAATATTAACACGGTGGGGCACTTGGTTGAAAGCCGTATTGTTTTATGTTGAAAATTTCGAAGCTATAAAAGAAGTAGTTGTAAAATATGACAGATCAGACGCCATTGCAATCAATTCATGGCAAATGGCACTTGAGGATCCTTGAATAAAAAATATTGCTATTATTACAAAATATTTCAGCAATATACCCGATGCAATTGACAAACTAGAAACTAAAAGCTTTCCTCTTTGTCAGTCCTTGGAAATTATAGAAAAAATGATTGAGAGTTCACTATCGCACCACGTTCGTGGCAAATTAAATGCAGTTTAGTACAAAAACCCCGGTTTTGAAGGCATAAAGAAAGTTGACACGTTTGTCAACGGCACCGGTCAAGCTCTGCCTGAAGAGGAATCTGCAGAAATGACGCAAAATTTTGAGTTCTGTTCGGTAATGTCAGTTCATGTTGGAAGGTCATTGTCATCCTATAAATTCATATTAAGTGACAAACGTCACAAGTTTGCTGCAGAAAATTTAGAAAAATATATTATTGTTCACTGTCACAAGATTTATAACGAATAAGTTAATTATTTACGCAATAAGAACTTATAGTTTATTGAATATTATTTTAAAAGAAATATTTATATATGTTCTATTTTTAATTATAATGTGATAGTAATAATAATAATAAACGTAAATTCTAATTGTAAATGTTTTTTGCTTGTGCATATCTTATGCATATTTTACCTATTTTTAGTGCATATTTGCATGCATATTTTGGCATTTTGATGGTGCATATAATCCGATGTCTAGTTATAATATCTACCAAAGCTATCTACTTGTTTTCAAATATTTTTTACGGCAATTATATATAATTCATTGTTTTAATGTCGCTAGGTTGCGCTAGCAGTCACACGCTTTCTCGAATGCCTATAGGGGGCTACCTGATAAACTAATAAATTCATATGAATACATACAAATGCATAAAAACTTGTAGCTATCGAGCTCATCAAATCTCCCTCAATTGCTAAGATCGTTTCATTATGATAAATGGAACGATTCGAGTTATCTCATGTTTATTTAGGGCCGTGAATTTAATTTTGTGATGACATCACAAAATTCTTCTGAATTTTGTGATGTCAAATAATAAAAAGAATGAATAGTCGATTTATAAACATTAAATCAATGATCCATATAGCACTTATTTCATTTTTTGGATGGTATGTTTATCTTGAACATAAGAATCATTGAGTTGGAATCAATGTTTTGCTTTTTAGCTTTGTATATATTTGATTTAATGTTTCGCGTGGTGTGCTATTACAGAATTATAAGGTTACATAAATTAGTTTCGTTTATCTCTATTAGTTGTACTTATTATAGAATTTGTGAATTATGTTTTTATTAAGTTGTATATCAGATTGTAAGAATAATTACTCCTTATGAGAAGTGAGCGAACTTATTCGAATGTATCATGTTTTAGTGTTTTTGAGGTTAATTTTTTTGATCTATTTAGGAATCTAATAATAATTATTGTTCTTTTGGGATTAGTGGTTAGTTCTGTCATCAATTTTCCGTTGAGAATCCATACCTTTTTCATGCCACCACGTTAAAATCTTGTCGTTTTTCATATAATCGTTACATCCAGAAAGTTCAATTTTTCGTTTTTCCTTCTTCAACTGTGAATAGCTATTTATTACGGAAGTAAACAGAATGTAGCAGAAAAGTATCAATAAGATCTTCAAATGATATGATTTAATCGTCAACATGTCTATTTATATAATAAATGAAAATTACATGTGCTTATTTATCACAGTTGCGTCTATCAGACCACTTCATTTTCTTTGGATTTCAACCAGCTAACTAATAACAAGACACATTTACTCTCAATGTTGCTTGAAAAACCGATTTTTTCCATGGAGAATAATTTTTATATTGACGGCAATGAGAATCACAATAATGGTTTTCGAGTTCTTCAACTTATTGGAAAGCTAGACGCATTTCCTTATACCTACCCATATAATACATGGGTAGATACAACCCCCTCAGGTTCTGAATGTTTTGATGAGTTAATATTCCCAGTGAATGAATATTTGAAAATGAACAGTTTTCATCATAGCAAGCGACTAAAGTAAATGATAATAATGATCACAACTCAATTGTACATTCCATAACTGATCCAAAATGAAAACAATATACTGCGTCTACTACGGATGAAAAATGATTTTAATATCGAATGTTTGAAAAGATTTTCATAGTTTCAAAATCTCATCTTTAGGAGATGTACTACCAACGTAACGTACATCGCCAAAATTGCTCCATTTTTCTTTTTTCACTTTTCACACTCTGTCGCCGGAAGTCAATTCTGCTCGTTGCCTCGGGCAGACCGGATATGAAACTTTTATCACGGTTTGCTTTTGGCTCAGGAATGTGTGAACTCTCCGCCTGACGACAAAATTGGATGTGTTAAAGAGGTGACGAAAGTGTATTAGGCTACAATTTCCCTGTGGGTAATTGCTTGGCCTTCATGGAAGTACCTTAATGAATTATTCAAATCGAAAAGATATGAATGAGTATTAATTAGATATTTGCATAACTCCATTGCAGGATGATTCGTATTCATAATTATTAGGTAGCCACTTTGAACAGTATTTTCCTGAAACTGATGGATTCACTAAGAGCTTTCTAAACGTTATGTAGATCATTTTTATTGAAAAAACTTTGACTTTGAGGGAGGAATAATTTTACTATCATTCGAGAAAATAAAAATCAGTGCAGTGGCATGATGTAGGATAGCATGGAAGTTGATGTTGGCCTACCTCAAGGAACTGTTATTGGTCCATTGTTGTTCTACTTATATATGAGCAATATATTTTCTCTCGAGGAAAACTGTTTTACTCTACATACTTTGCCACATATATACTATACTTGTGGCAAATATATTTAGAATATGACGAAGTGTATCCATAAAAATTTATCTGCAATATCTCAAATATTAGGAATCAATGAAAAGCACAATAATACATATAACAATGAAAGTTCCACACGTGCTGTCCTTATCAATTGTCATTAGACACTACATTTTACAACTCTAGTTCTTTGAACAATGTCATCTAATTTAACGAAGTATAATGCGTCATGTAAGTTGCGGTTGTAGAAACGCCCGTTGACATTTCTCTGAAGATGCAAGCAATTTACTTCGAGAAAAAGAATTCTGTAGTTCTCTTGCGATATTATCGCACTTCATATTCAATAAATTCAATCAGATATTCAATATCAAAATATATCGATTTCAATATTCTTCAACATTTACGACTTATTTCACACTTTTGTCTTACAATGAATAGGAGGGTATGTGAAGATTGAAGTCGTTCTCTTTCATTTGTTGAATAGCAGTAGCATAACTGTTGAATACGAAAATAAAATGAACTTATTTAGTGTATTGGGAGTGGATTTTTTCACATTTACAAGCCACCGATCACAATATGAATATTTCAATGCCACAGAAATCTCAGATTACGCTAATAATTACAACAAACGCCTTTTCCTGGAAATGGTTCATATCAAAAAGACTGAAAATTGTATTAATAACAATTCTGACACACATAATCTAAGCAATATATATATATATATATATAATATATATATATATATATATATATATATATATATATATATATATATATATATATATATATATATATATATATATATATATATATATATAATACCAGGCCAAACTAGCCTAAACTGGTCTGTCCTAAGGGCGATAGGAGAGAGTAGTTTAACTTAGGAGGAACTGGTTGAGCCTGATTTGAAAAAGTACACTTAAGGATAAACTAGTTTGGCCTAGACTATACTAACAGAAAATAATAAAATACCACAGAAAATGAAATCAAGATGCATTCAGCAATTAGATCAAAACCAATTTCACTTATTTTTTCATGGTGCAAAATACAAATTGCATTTATAGTTATTTACTTTCGAATCAATTTATATAACCTTCACAGACAGCCCTTTATTTCAATAGAGTTTATGTGTTACGTGCGTAGTATGACATTTGTTACTACGGTGATTTTACTCTCTCGCCTCTGTGTCGTTTTTCGGTGTCGGTGTTTCTCTGTGCTCCTGTCATTTCTACTCTATTATTTACCTATCGTCGTTTCAGTTAGTACATAAGAATATTTTTATATTTACATTTCAACAACAACTTTCAGTTTCCTTTGTAATATCAAATTCATTTTAAGTCACACATTCCTTTTGATGGTTTTTGGCCATACCTTTTATACCTACTTAGCCGTAAGTTGTCAAACATAATTTTTATTATGACAATTATATAAACATCTTTTTCAGAGTCCTGATGAATACTGTAAACACACTCGAAATATAGACCAGGCAAAAAAATTGGTTAAAATCTTTTCATAGTGGGCTCTTATTTTGCCTATAACCTATATATGTATATATATATATATATATATATATATATATATATATATATATATATATATATATATATATATATATAAATATATAGATAAATAAGAAAAAATATGGTTCCGTTGTTAAGTATTCTCAAATTTTTTAATTTTCCGCGTAATTTTTTCCATAAAAACCTCTTCATGACAATAACAAACACAACAAAAAAAATAGTGAAATCGGTCCAGCCGTTCACGCGTGTTGGCGTTACCCTGGGAAATAGGGATTCATTATATATATATATATATATATATATATATATATATATATATATATATATATATATATATATATATATATATATATATATATATATATATAGTTCAAAGATTCACAGGTAATTCAATACTAGTAAATACTGAGACTCTTAATCGAATATTTGAAATATTTCGATTAAGAGTCTCAGTATTTACTATATATATATATATATATATATATATATATATATATATATATATATATATATATATATATATATATATATATATATATATATATAGATTCTTTGTTCATTTCATTTACATAATATTAGTATGTGTTTGAATAATTTTGCACAGATAGGAATATTAAATTGATAATTAGAAATAATGTAAGACTTTTGGTAACGCGGTTTGTGTTTGAGTGATGTTATGAAGTGAAAACTGATGCATTTTATGTCGCTTGCCGAAACAAGCCGACCAAGTTGAAAATCAGTACTAATGATCCATAGCTCTTACATTTTGTGACAGTTGAATTTGGTCGGGTTCGCGATATTATCACATTTGTTGAATTTCGAAACGCGACATTAGATCCTCCAACGGGCACACGCACACTGTTTTGATAGATATGATCGAATTTGAACTTTGTGCAGCGATAATAACGTGCAAATTGACTCTTTGACGTTAGGAATACACCTACATTGCTAAGACAACTGTGAGTACTTGTAATTTAATGTGAACTTTATTGAATGGCAATAAAGTTACAATTGATTATAAAAACATTTGTATTGGAAAAAAAGAGCTGTTTTTAGGGTTTTCCCGGCAATTATTCGAATTTTTCGTGCCGTAAAAACCATCCTTCGACTTCAACGAACATTAAAAAAAAAAGAAAAGTCGAAAATGGTCCAGGCGTTGTTGGGTTATGCGCTTACTAACACATTTTGCGATTCATTTTCATATTATAGATATATATATATATATATATATATATATATATATATATATATATATATATATATATATATATATATATATATATATATATATATATATATATATATATATATACACGATAAATAAGGAGTATTACCGTATGATATCAATGAGTGAAAGATGAAATTAAATCTGATTAGTAAACTCAAGAATCGTATTACCAACATTGTACATGCAGATTATTGGCATAGTTCACTAACCCGGTTACAAGTGATCCTTGTTAGAAATGGATATCTAATAACAACTGTAAAAAGATTCTATGGAGTACTGTCACTAGACCATCGGTTCCATCCTCTACAATCTCTGTCGATATAGAGGTACCATCACAAATCGATTCACAGACTCCTACAACCAAATATATGCCCTTACCATATTCACACTCACTCACTGGTAAACTATCTCACATCCTATCTGAAATAAAACATTTAAAATTGGCCAAATATAATATCATTTCTGGTAAAAGTGCTTTCGCACAACTGAAAGACAAGGTCCTATCATCTCACATTTCAGACTGTGTATATGGTATACCATGCTTAGATTGTGGAGGAGTGTACATAGGTCAAACTTCACAGAACATCAAGCGAAGAATTACTCTCCATAAGAGTGATGTAAGACTCCACCCTGACAGATGTGCTTTGGCCCTCCATGCGACAAAAATGGGACATCATTTTGACTTCAATAATTTTAAAATACTGGATATATCTAGTGGCTATCAGAAAAGAATTTTTTCGGAAATGTGCCATATTAATGCTGATGTCAACAGCATTATTAAAAAACAGACATTGCTAGGCTCAGTTGCATCTATAGTTATCTACTCTCGAAGAAAATTCGATAAGCCCAGCTACAGTTCCTGAGCTCTGTTTGACTTTTGTGTTCTTCCACTTGTGATGACAATTGACAGAGAGTTTTGCACTTGACGCCCTGTGATGTGACGTTTGTCTGCGTTTCCTGACAGTTCGGTATCCTTGACATATGATTGTTGTGACACCTGATTTTATATATTATATTTTATATTGCGTTTTGAATGAGATTATCTGGTTCTGTAAGTTCCAAAATTTGTTTTACCATCTATTTTCACTACTGCGTACAGTCTGGCTAACCTAATTTTTTGGTTAAAACACGTTGTTTTACACTTATTTATTTTTCAGAGTCCTGATGAAGAATGTAAACATGTTCGAAATATAGACAAGGTTAATATATTGGTTGTGTATCAATTATAGTGGCCCTACTTTTGCCGTGAACTCATCATTTTTCACTCATTATATATATATATATATATATATATATATATATATATATATATATATATATATATATATATATAGAATAAAAATAATTTGGAGCTTAACTGCAATTGTTTAAATTAGCAATTTCTTCAAAGTTCAACTTGAGGGTGAATAAATGTTCATGATAATAAATTAAGCTAACCCAAGTTCTCTCACCTAATGAAAAACATCTTTATAAAGAGAAAATTCCTTCTAACTGAATTTTCATTTCGTAATTAAATTGAAAAAATTAGCTTGCATTGAAATTCTGCGTCACAGCTGCTGTCATCGGGCGGGGAAAATTCCTACCCAACAAGATGTCACAGATCGTTAAGCACAGAGAATTTAGCAGAGACTCCTGGAAATATTCCACCAACTTCGAAGTTTGCTGATGAAGGGATAATCATTGGCTGAGATTTATGGAGTTATTGTTCCATTTAGTCTCTACCAGGTTCGATGTAGAGAAATTTTGTTCTCGAATTACAGCGCTACTACAGCGTTTTCAATTCAATAATAATTTTTTTCGATATCGTGTTATAGGAGAAGTGATAAAAAAAGTTTAACATTAGAAAATCAAGATATTTCAAAATCAATCACGTTGGGAATCATTTTATATATATATATATATATATATATATATATATATATATATAAATATATAATATATAAATATATATATATATATATATATATATATATATATATATATATATATATATATATATATATATATATATATATATATATAAATGTAAATATATAAATATATATATATATATATATATATATATATATATATATATATATATATATATATATAAATGTAAATATATAAATATATATATATATATATATATATATATATATATATATATATATATATATATATATATATATATATATATATAAATATATATATATATATATATATATATATATATATATATATATATATATATATATATATATACTTCGTATCTTTACTGACCACTCTTATTATACATTTGGATATTTTTTTTTCTCCTAGGTTAGGGTCAATTTATAACAATTATTACATTAATATTTAACTTTATTTACGCGTTTCGACTACTGTCATTTTCAAAATAATACATATCAACATTACATTCACAATTAATCTCAGTATATCGTCTCACTCCCTCTTAAGTCACGTGGTCTCTGTTAGAAAGAGTTTGTGAAAGAATTGTGTTTTTTTTCCTGTTCATGATTTGTCAAAGCAGTTCTGTTTCTCTTGTCATATCGGTGGCCATTTGGCGGTTATGAAGGTATTGTGATGTTTGTCCAATATATACACTGGGGCGATTCAGACATGGTATTTCATATACGGTATTGATTGTTTTGTTCTTTGGTGTTTTGCTTTTAAGTCGGCTAAAAAGTTTATGAATTGTATTATAACCTTTATGGCATACAGTAATTCTATGCTTCTAAAATAATGATTCAAAACCTTCCGATAGTTCCTTAATGTATGGTAATGGCATGTAATGGTCGTTTTTTATTTGATTATTTTTAATGGCCATTATACTGGATTGATTTTTATTTTCGTTCAGTTTTTGTTTCCTAGATTTTATTCTTGACATTATTAATTTCTCTGGGTAGCTATTTTTGATTAACAATTCCTTAGCTCTTTTAATTGCTTTTATTTTGTAGTGTGGGTCGCTGAGGATTAACGCTTCTAGAATATAGTTGAAACGGTTCAAGAATTAAAAATTTTTCAAGTGTATATCTCTCTCACAAGAAAGTTTTTTGACCATAATCAGATTCATATTCAATAACACGTACTTCACTTTCAACGATTGTCATTATAAACAAATTTTCGGCACTCCTATGGGATCTCCTATTAGTAACATTCTGGCTAAAATAGTGTTAGATCACCTCCTAAAAAAGATCATTCCAAAGCTTCCATATAGCCTACCCTTCATATATAAATATGTTGATGATATTATTTGTGCAATTCCAAATAGCCATGAAGAGTTGACGCTGAAGATCTTTAACTCTGCCAATGACCATGTGCAATTTACGATAGAGACAGAAACACAACAGAGTGTACCATTCCTGGACACTAAATTGATCAGACTTGACAGTGGTGATATAATTCTGGACTGGTATAGGAAAGCAACATCATCTGATAGATTCCTCAACTACCACTCAAATCATCCTAAGAACCAAAAATACAACACTGTTATTGCTATGAAGAACAGAATAACACATATAAGCGATGAAAGGTTCCTGCAAAAAAATTTGAAAATACTGTATGGTATTTTTCTTAATAATGGATACCCGAAACATATATTGAATTTTCTTATATACAACTCTAATATCTATGATGGTCCTACAGAACCTACAGAACGACTTGCAATGAAATACAGAAGAATACCATACATAAATCAACTCTCATTGCAACTAAAGTCCTTATTCAAACAAATCCCAGACTTGATAATCGCAAACTACCATGTAGTTACGGTTTCTCAATTGTTCTCCAAGGTAAAGGATAAAACACCAACCATGCAAAAAAACAATGTCGTATATGAAATTCCCTGCTCGCATTGCAAAGGCACCTATATTGGACAAACTAATCAATGGCTGAAGCAACGTATTACACAGCATAAGAGTGATTGTCGTTTAGGTAAAAATTCTTGTGCAGTGGTGCAACACCATAATGATACTGGACATATATTCGACTTCGACAGTGTGAGAATTATTGATCAACATAGCAATTATAAAACGAGACTTTTTCTAGAAATGTGTCATATAGCGAAAAACAAAAATTGTGTCAACTATAAAACTGATACGGGCCAACTTAGTAACATCTATTGCCGCATCATAAGAAGTATATGATACGTCCCCACTCTGCCATCAGTCAGTCGTGCGGCACCCACAGTGCTTAGTTGTTGCATTTTAATGTCCTGAGACTCTATATCTTGTACTCCTGATGAAGTCACCAATTCATAGTGACGAAATATTGAGTTTAACGAGAACGTAAGAGTTTTCATTCTCCCACAGACCGCTTCCCGAAAGAATTCACAATATTTATATATATATATATATATATACTTTTTACACTTTAATTCTATAGTTATGTGGTTTTATCATCGCAATGGTAAATATTCAATATTAAAAGTATGTATACCATAACTTTTTTCAGTAATTTTTCTTGAATTATTCAAAAGAATATTAAAGGAGAGTTGGCTATGTGAGACATGTTAGAGAATACTAAAATCATTGCCTAAATTCATTGAAAACTTGACTCAGTTCATTATTTCGTACTATAATGCACTCCTCAGTCACGTAGCGTCCAACAAACCAGTCTATTATAACACAATCATCATAATTTATAAACATCGAGTTTGAATGAATATTTTTCGTATTTTATGCTTAACCGACGATTCAACTAAAGGCGTTCTCCACTCATTGCATTGCTGTCCTCTACTCATTGCATTTTCTGTTCATGATGTATTGTAAGCAATTCACTGTTTTGGGGTTGAATATTATATTATTATCATTATTATTATAATTGTAATTTCTGCAGAGTATTTGAAAGTGTTTGACAAAAAAGTTTCGTATCAGGTCAATCCCATGATTTCATCACTCCAACATGGTTTTAGGGGCTCGTTCCACAATTACTAATCTAACATGTATCAGTAGGTACATTACTGAGGGTATTGACAATCGCAAATAGACTGATGTGATACATATGGACTACTCTAATGCGTTCGACGTTCTTGACCACGGTATTCTGCTGAATAAACTAGGTACTTTCGGGCTTCCGGAATTCCTTATCAAACTTTTTGAATCGTACTTAATAGGCAGAAAGCAACGCGTTTTCAGCTGGGGGTATAGATCGATTGAATACCGTGCTTCATCCGTGCTCCAAAGTTCCATACTTGGTCCTTTGCTTTTCACAATGTTCCTAAATGATATAATCAATGTCATAGATGTTTGTGGTTTATTGTTCGCTGATGACTTCAAAGATTTTTCACAATGTTTCCAGCATCGGTGACTGTGAACGCATTGCCAGAAACTTGCGTAATATTTCAATTTGGTGTGATCTCAATAAATTTACTCTCAACATCTCAAAATGTCATGTCATGTCGTTCTCCACAAAATATTATTTGATAAATTTGAACTATGAAATTGGTAATGATATTTTGGGAAGACCTAAAACATTCATTGACCTTGCCGTAACATTCGATTCTCAACTAACTTTCGTGCCACATATCAATGCTACAGTAACCGCTGCCTGTAGACTATATGGTTTCATTACTCGCATTGATACGGAATTTAGCAAGATATCAACTCTGTAAACATTGTATTATGCTTCCGTAAGATCTAAACTTGAATACTGATCAACAGTCTGGAATCCTGGTTATCAGTTACATATTGATCATCGTTGATTTCTATTCAACGTAAGTTTCTGAAACTTTTGAGCTTCAGAATTGATGGAATATATCCACCTATAGGCATAAAACATGGAACACTTGCATCTCGACAAAATGTGGACACACTCAATGCCCGAAGGAAATGCGATACAATAATCTCCTCACATAAAATAATTAATAATAAGGTCAGGAATTATTGCAAAAGCTTAAGTTTATGTTTCAAGATGTCTAGCAACTAGAACGAATGTTCTAAAGTTTTCTTCATTGCACACGATGTGTGAACAATGTAATCTTTTGGAAGTCAAGGTCGATATTTCAAACTGTTCTGTTACTGATATCAAGGCACGTTTCCTTGATATGCATAATCTCTGCTCGAACAATCATTCATTTGTATTCACATAACGGATTCATATTCACCCATATACTCGTTGTTGTATGTGTGTATCAGTTGTGATTCATGAACACAAACTCTTTCTTTTAAAATCTTTAAAATTTGAAAGTACAAAATTTAAACTTTTGAACTTTTGTACTATCAATTTTATTTTCAGTATATATTGTCTTTTCTGTTTTGTAATTAAGACATGTCCTGCAATATTTTCGGCTGTTGGTACTGTAACTGACAAATTCATGGTACGAACGCATACCTTCCCTCAATATACACGTAATATGTTCAGGTAAAAGTAATATAAATTTCTGTGACATAGCATAAAGTGTTATTTTTCGTATAACTTTTGGTGAACCTTAGTAAGAATCAACAAATGATGAAACAATTATATTTAATTAATTATATTATATATTATCGTATTAATTATATGACCATTTGATGCGATCAATTCCTGGGTTTAACGAAATCATTTTCTCAATTTTCATATTATATGACCATATTTTTTTGCTCAACCAAGCAAAGAAAGTATAAGTTTTTATGATACGGCATGGAGTCTGATTTCTCATTTCAAGTTCTGATGAACTTTTGAATGGAGGAACAAATAATAAAACAACTTGTTACCGAAATAAATAGTATTTTAAATATTTTCTGTTGAATCCATTCAACATTAGATGTTTTCTACTATCGATTTATTCATGACGGTCACTTGTGACATACAGAACCCTACTTGAATCATTCTGTCGGTAATGCCAGAAAAATTGTCCTAAGCTATTCCACTTTGAATATACTACGTTGGTCAGTTTCAGTAAACTTCTTTCAATCGGTTACAATATATCAATTCAATACAATTCTCAGTTAGTTTTTCGTCATGATAGTTATCACGTGGTAACATCGGAAATCATCAATTACATATCTGTATTACATAAGATCCTGTAAAAATTGATTCAGGACGAACACTAACAATTTAATCTATGTTCGAATAGAATTCCTTATGTCTATGTCGTAGATTCAGTGAACTTGTCTAAATTCTTGTCAAATTCACTTTATGTCGAAATCGAGAAGGGGTCAGTCCATCCAAGGTCCACTTTTAATAAAAATCGAAACCTTCCCAAAATCTGGGAGAAATAAAAGATGTTTTGCTGATTGTAACGAAAAATGTCCTCGAAAATCATACACAATCTTCGATCCGAAGCCTCCTAGGAGAAGATCTAAAACCAAAGACGAACACTCACAAGAATCTGCTGAAAATATACAATCCTTCATAACACTTTTGTCAACTACTCAAAAGGAAGAAAACTTTCAACCGTTACTCAAAACCTCTACAGTGAGTTCGACACATAGTCAACAAGAACCCAATCTATCTGATTATGAAAAACTAAGTGCGGGGGAATCAGAACAACCCTTTCATATAAACATTTCTAAGAATTTAAAAGACTCTGAAATTGTGCTCACGAAAAATAAAGAAGAAAACATGCCTCAAAGCTCAAGAACTCCTTATGAAGAATATAGAAATTCAGATCAGAGAATCAGTGAAATGCCTCCGAATGGACTGATGACTCCAGAAGCTAAGAACTCTATTATACAATATTGTAAACCAAATTTAGAAATGGAAAAACACTGTTTATGTTCAGATGTCTCAAAAGGCCAGAAAAGGACTGCCACAGATATTATGAATATTCCTAAAAAACTTTTGAGACCCTGTAATAAAAACGGAATCAAATTTTGTAATAAGAAATTAGATCAAGAAACTAACCCCGATTACACTATAGAAATATCCGTAGAATTAGCACAGAATAAGAAAAAAAAAGGTTCCCAGATAGAACCGAAAAAGAAGCAAGAAGGTATCGTTGAATCGAATGAGACAGATAATACTGATGGAAACTATGATAAATCTCCCAGGTTCCCAACAAATTTGGATCAGAATGACAATTATATCGACGAGAAATCGAAATATCCTGATCCATCTAAACACCAAAGAGTAGATTATCCAACGAGAATAGCGAAAATCTCAGATAGGAGAACTTTAACAACAAGACAACCAAATGCAATGAATCAACCAGAGGAAATAAGTATTTCTGTAAATACGTCTAGAGTAGAAATATCAACTGATGAAGGGAAGCAAACCCTTTTGAAAAATAAGAGGACAACAACAATAAGATCTTCATACTCGGAATGGGATGCAGATGGGCCAGCAGAACAACCGCAAGCATTAATGGATTCCTACGATCGTGCAAGTATAAGATCAAGTGGACAAAAATCAATCCCCTCGCAAAGAAAACCAATAGATCCGCAGCATTCCGGTTATAATTCAGATCAAGAGAATGAATCACCACAATATATGCAATATAAAGAAGACGAAGTAGGTAGAGATGAATCACCCGATAAATTGCAAAAGAAAGTAGTTACTCAGAATGAACAACTACCAACAAAAAGTCCGCGAGATTCTGCAGCGAAGTCGATCGGCGCTAAGCAGATTGAAGGGACCTTATACAAACGAACAACAAAAATGAGAACAGATGGGGATATGAATCAACCTGATAAATTTTCTGTCATTTCTGAAGTGGAAGAAGGTGAATTGTACTTACCACCAGAATCAAGAAAAAAAACTCTCATGTCTGAAGCAGATCCATATATGACTAAACTATTTGAAACAGAACCAGGTACAACGAAACCTTCCAGACATCTTTCATTAGAGCTCGATGAAGTGATGGATCCAGATCAATGGTCCTTTGACGAACAAGATATTGTGGAAAAGCGGAGGCATTTATTTGAAAGAGCCAGAGCATTATCAGCAGGGTTACTTGAAAGAGCAAGAACTTTATCTGCGGCAACGAAGTCAGAAAGAGAGAACGAAGCGATTGCCCCAACAACAAAGCGGGATACGGACTTGGCTGAAAGATATCAGGATCATATTCCACCAGCTATTGAAATGGAACAACAATCACGGGGTACCTATCGTCCTCTACAATCAGCTCCTCCTTCAACAGAACGCAGAACATATGAGAAATCTGGAATGCCATCGACCTACGAGGAAACAAAACCTTTTTCGATTCGTCGAAACATTGCAGTATCAACCTTTTCACCGCCAATATCTCTAGCTTCATTCGTTGAAAAGAGTCGACACGGAACGAAAGATGGTCGTTCAGTGGTTTCTTCACATTCTGAACGATATTCAACACCAGGAACTGTTGAAGAAGATATACAGTCAAGGGGCAGACACGCTCTTCTTCAGTCTCCTCCTTCATCCACACCACGTGCGGGATATCCGGCATCTGAAGAACCATCATATATTGGTGAAGATGATAGGTCCAGAGATAAATATCCTCCTGGTTCAATCGCTCATTCTGAGGGATATCCATCATCTAACGTACCGTCACGTGCTGGATCAAGGGACAGATATCCTGGAGATTCGTCGGTCCAACCTGACGGATATCCAACATCCGGACTATCGTCACGTGCTGGATCAAGAGACAGATATCCTGCAGGTTCAGTCATTCAACCTGGCGGTTATCAAACATCTGAATTACCGTCGCGTGCTGGATCAAGAGATACATATCCTGGAGGTTCGTTGGCACATCCTGACGGATATCAATCTAATGTACCGTCACGTGCTGGATCAAGGGACACATATCCTGGAGGTTCATCTGCTCATCCTGATGGATATCAATCTAATGTACCGTCACGTGCTGGATCGCGAGACAGATACCCTGGAGATTCATCTGCTCATCCTGATGGATATAGAACATCTGAATTTCCGTCGCGTGCTGGATCAAAGGACACATATCCTGGAGGTTCATCTGTTCATCCTGATGGATATCAATCTAATGCACCGTCGCGTGCTGGATCGAGGGACAGATATCCTGGAGGTTCATCTGCTTATCCTGAAGGATATCAATCTAATGTACCGTCACGTGCTGGATCACGAGACAGATATCCTGGAGATTCATCTGCTCATCCTGATGAATATCAGAGATCTGGAGTACCGTCTCGTGCTGGATCGAAAGACACATATCCTGGAAGTTCATATGCTCATCCTGATGGATATCATTCTAATGTACCGTCACGTGCTGGATCAAAAGACAGATATCCTGGAGGTTCTGAAGTACCGTCGCGTGCTGGCTCCAGAGATACATTCACTACAGGATCATTAGCTCATCCTGATGGATATCGAACATCTGAAGGGCCGTCACGTGCTGGATCAAGAGACAGATATCCAGCAGGTTCAATCGGTCAACCTGACGGATATCGAACATCTGAAGTATCCTCGCGTGCTGGACCAAGAGAGCCCAATTTTGAAGAAAGTCGAGAACCAAGCAGCATTTATCCTTCCATACGTTCTGGTGTTGGATCTTCAACGACAATCGATAAATCGTCAAGAAGGCTCTCAGATGGTATAGCTGCTCCACAGCTGCATTTACCATTTCGAGACTTCGGAGCATCGACAGCTTCTCCAATGTCTTTTGATTCATATGTCGAAAGAGGTCGTCGATCCAGAATTAGCTCTCCAGCGGTATCTTTACAGCCTATCACACAACGAGAACCAGATATTTCGTCAACCGTCGAAACTGACTATGAATCTCAAGGCAGCCATCGTCCTACTGGTTCTGTTTTTGTAACCGACGAACTCGAGGAATATCCAGAATCCGAAAAAACCCAATCATATGCGAAAGAGGATGAAACGAAACCTGCCATTTTTCAACCTAAAGCTACTATTGTCCCACTGAAGGATTATCCTAAATCTGGCTGTTTTCTAGAATTGTGCGTACTTGAGAAGCACGTCGATGGGTGCATGAACAAGAGGAAAATAGGTATTATATTTCAATATAAAAATCCAATAATAATACTTCAAGTAATATCTCAATTGATATTGATAGTTCGACAGATACTTCGTTATCAATTTCATTGAAGGTACATAATCATTCAACTATTTACATTGAAGAATATTCCAATTCATTTTATAAAGGAAAGCAATCTGCACAATTGGGTTCTTAACGTCCTTGAATGTTGTGAGTCATTTTCACTCTCTGCATTTTGCAGCAAAGGATTGAATGTCATATCTACTGATCATTTAAATCTTTTGAGAGATGACTAACAGATAAAATCACTGAACAATGAAAGAATGTATTGAATGTATCGTATATCGTAGGTACAGGTACTCAGATTTCTAGAAACACCATTGAACTCAATTCATTCAGATCCATTTTTGATGGAAGCAATTTACGATTTCGAAAACTTCCATGAAAATGTAAGTGAAGATAAAGAACTTTTCTTATATTTCAATACCTATATAGTTGTTATCTTTTATAGATATAAAGTTGTTTTGCTGAAGAAATCAGGTAAAGGGATTATTACTTGGAAAGAATTTAAATGAGTATTATATGAATTCTCGATAAGCACATGATGCAACCTTGCTCGAAACTATATTCGAATAATTTGATGTCTGAATGATAATACTCAAGACATATTCACTCGGCATTTTGGGGATTAAGTACCTTTCAGTGACTTACAAGTCAATCTTCCAATAAATCGTACAGTATCATCGCTTCATTAGAATTTACTCAGTGGTTTATGAAGTGGTTAAAACAAATTCTACATGTCTGAGCAAAAAACATATATGCCCTAGAGTTCTCCATATTGCATTATATCCTTTCTCTTCTTTATTTGAATGACAATGTTTCAGGTCAATGATGACCCATTTCTAACTGTAATAAGTCTTATCTTCTTCAATTTGATAACTACTACAGGAAATGCTTTCAAGTGAATGTCTATGAGAATTTTTGGGATTCTATTTGTATGAATCTACCAATTTTTAAAATCATCGTAAATATGTTTATGGAAAATAGGATATGTTCGCAATATCTTCAACAAACAACGGAAACATGTTAGTGTGTTTCGTAGTCTGAAGATATTTTGGGGTTTGATGGGCTGAAACATTCGTAGAATGGCAAATAGGTGACGCTACGAATGATGATATCATTTTCAGTTGGTTCTCACCTTCAAAAGACACCTGTATAAATTTGATAGCTGTCGTACAATTTGTTTGTGAGTTATAGCATTTTTAGCATTTTAGTCGAGCAACTTTGTGAATTTGGAAAATGGACGAAAAGGAATATCGTCCTTGAGTTAATACAGTATTGCTTTTCTGGAGAAGAAAAAGTACTATCGAAATAATATACTATGACTCTTCACCAGCAAAATCAACTGTTAAGAAGTGGTTTGCTTAATTTGAACCGGGCAAAATGAACATAGAAGACAACACACACAGCGGTTACTTCAAAACAGAATATTACCGAGGACAACATCTGGAAAGTGTACCAAGCAATTTCGAAAAACCGTAAAGTAAAGTAGATTCATGTCAACAGCACAGATACATAACAGATATCAAAGGAAAGAGACATTCTGTTAACGAATATTCATGTATGCGACGGTTCTGTTCAATGTGGGTGTTGCACAAGCTCAGAATCGACTGGAAGTAGGAACGAATTGGTGATTCTGAGCAGTGTGCTGAGCTGCTCTATTGTGAGAATCCGAATTTTTTCGTCAATATGTGACAAGTGTTGGAACATGACACCTTCATTTCTCACTGGAGTCCAATAGGCAGTCTAGTAGACTTCACGTGATGAACCGACAGAAGGACGACGCAAAAGTCGACTGGCAAGGTTATGGCATCAGTATTCAGTATTTTGGGATGCGCATGGTATAAAATTCATCGACTGTCATGAGAAGGGAGATCCTATAAACGGCGACCACTATGAACCATTATTGAACAATAAAATCGTGCCAAAACATTACTATTTGGGGACGAGAAATGCTGTTAATGAAGATAATGCACCGTGACGCAAATCAATGAAAACTATGGCAGAATTGAATGAATTAGGCTTCGAATTCCTTTCGCATGCACCGTTTTCTCCAGGTCTAGCACCCAGAAACCCCAAACGCTCGCTTGACAGAATTTTTGCGCCGATGAATTCGGTAATCTCCGAAACTGGAGCTTTTTTTTAGGCTGGAGACAATCATTATATATAAATGATATCCAGCACTGTATGACCGCTGTGATCGTTGTCTCGCCGTCCAAAGCAACTATATTGAACAATTAAGACAAATTCTATCAAAAAACATTTTCTCTATGCTAGTCTACGAACTTCTCAGTCAAATTCAGTACAAAAATGTATTGAATGGTTGATGATAATTCTCTGAATATTTTTTCCAGGGCAAATTTAATCTCTTCTGTCCACTTGAAAATTTTTTTTCAAAAATATGTCTGTCTTATGAGGAAATGAGTTCTCATTATATTATTGCCTCATACGATTATATCTCGAAGTATAAATAGAGTTAGTGAACCTTCTCTATTTCGATTGAGACAAGGGTTCAAATTTTTGATAGTGATAATTAAAACCGAAAAATGTTAGAGACATCTGATTTTTGAAAATTGAAATATGATAATTATTATGAAAAGTGATTGAAAAAATCTGACTCATATTAATGTGATAATGAAATTAATGGTGAGCTAGATTTCTATAATTTAATGTTCTTGATACTGTTTTTTTATCATTGTGTATTGTATGATTTGCGTGTTTTGTCGTTCACTGCCCCATGTTTCATATTGTATTATATACTTTAATAACAATTGAGCAGTAAAGGACGAAATATACTTATATACATACATATACCAACATATTTGTAGATATACACACATATGCATTCATACAAATACACATACCTATGTTTACTCGAAAATAGTTAAACTGATTTAATTCTATTTGACTTTACTACATGATTGCTGAAATGAAGCTGCAACACACATAAAAAATGAATGAAACAATCATCCTTAACTATATTAATTACATGTAAATATAAAACTTTATAGAAATTTTAATGTTCATTAGGTGATGCGGACAAATTTTGTGGATATGATGTTTTATCTCGTCAGATATTCCAAACGTGTCAAGACTCTACTGTACCTCTTATGCTCGAAGAAGAAGTCATGGGAAAATCTACTGTGGGCTCGTTACAAAGTGGAAGGAAAAAGCCTGATTCCCTCCCAAGTGAACGTACTGCTGCGGAAGAAATAATTTCTGAAACCAGAGCCACTCCGGTCTACAGTGAGAAGAAAAGTGTCCCTGCAACTGAATCAACAGAAGAAGAAATGGGAAAACGTTCCGAAACTGAGTCATATGTGCCTAGCGAAGTCACTTCTGTAGACACTTATGCAAAAGAAGACGAGGACGAAAGACTTAAAAGGGAAGCAGAAGCAAAGGCAAAAGAGGAAGAAAGACTTAGAAAAGAAGCTTTGAGAAAAGAAGAAGAGGAAGAAAGACTCAAAAGAGCAGCTTTGAGGAAGGAAGAAGAGGAAGAAAGGCTTAAAAGAGCAGCGTTGGCAAAGAAAGAAGAGGAAGAAAGACCTAGAAGAACATCTTCGGCAACGAAATCATCGATGGGTGGCTCAGATAAAGAAAAATCCGATGTTATTTCTGATACTGATACAATGGTATCCAGTGTCACTTCCAAAAAGAGTTCTTTCAGTGGACACATACCGGATTTCAGAAATATGCCTGTACAACCAGCGCCAATCGATAGAAAACCAACATCGATGTTCAGCAAGTGGTTCAAGAGTAAAATCGGCAAATGAATATATGCTATTGCAATATAAAATTTCATTGAAATTTGACTTTCATTTGATATATGTATTTCTCTATAAAATTTAGTCTCCGTACCTCAGTCGGTAGAACACGCGACTATGGTGCGGTATTACTCAAGTTCGAGCCCCGCTGAAGGCATGGGTGTTTCCATCTATGATTTAAGTAGTTTAATGAATGATATATGCTGAATAATGTACATTGATTACAAGCCCAATGGATGTTGGTAACCGGCATTAAACTGTAGGTTCACTGAAATAAAAACAATCGGAAATGAAAAAAACTTGACTTGCTTTCAATTGGAAAAATTTAATAAGTAACAAATTTAATAAGTAACAAAGAAATGAAGAACAAGAATGCAATATCGCAATGAATAAAATTTATAGCTGGGTTATAATCCTTATTTACATAAGGGCATTTCGAAGTACGATTATTTCATGCTACGCGGGATTAAGAAATATTCATTTAATAAGTGTAAAGTATTTCGAAACGTTACAGGTTTAGTGACCATATATCACGTACGGTTCAGTGTGCTTGTTGATTCGTTTCTCAACGTGTCCTTAGGTGTTGTGTAATTAGTAGTGTAGTGGATATTGCAACTGTTTGTATCCCAAACTTTGAATAACAAGTGAAATATACTCGTATAACACCGACTGAACTTGACATCTTATATATTTGTGAATATATGTAAGCATGACTGGAGAGGAATACAGAGAGAATTGGCAGTGAACGGGACTGACGTTAAAAGTGGAAAGTTATAATTTCTAGTACTAAAATTATAAATTTCATAATGTTTAAATTTAAATTATCAATCTGATTTTTACATCCACCAATACTCCTAGCAACAATTATATGCATGTTTGTGTGGTTTCTCATTATTCGAATATATTACGAGCTATAAAAGATCATGACAAAATATAAATACAATTTTTTTCGAAAGAGAGTTCAAAAGAAATTAATATACATTTATATTTTTCATGTTTTCATTTATATTATTTTAGTACAGTATGGAGTTTACTCAACAGCCAGTTAGATGTAAGCACTAGCCCTCTACTTAATATGTTCAGTAGCAATATTCCAGGTAGCAGATCAGATATATTACCTAGTTTTTGGTTAATTGACTTTCAATTTTACCCAACCAAATAATTCATCGAAATTTTTGTTTTTCGATGTTCAAAAATTTTAACTTTCCTTTGTTCGTTCTTCGAAATCTTAGTTGTATATTATTTGTATATTTTCCTACATTTAGTTGGCATACCTGACTTAAGAAATTGATTTTCTGTGTTCATTTCCAGGTATACGATTCTTTCTTTCTTTTGTTGAACATCAGTTGTATTCTATGGTCCTCATTCCAAGCTAGTCATAGAACATACCTGGTATGTACTGTGAGAATAGATACAAGTATTGAGTTTGTAAAACTACACCTAGTATTAATTCAGCATTTGATGAAGAAGTATTACTTCGAAGCGTCTTCATGCGTATTGGTTTTAAATGATGAGAAAATTCTAGATATTGTTTCATTATGGATAGTATTTGTGATAATAATAATAATATTCATTCAGCAATAGCTATAACAAAATCATTTAGGTTCAAAATATTTTATTCACAATTATATGTTTGAAAAGAACTTAGCTAATATACGCTCAAATACCTTAAGGGCACTTATTGTTTTTATGGAGCTAGACAATTTATTAAATGCGTTGAATCTTTCATAAAATATACTATTGCTACGTTTATAAAGCTTACAAACTTGAATGTAAAAATTGACAGCATTTATTTCATTATAACTGTGCACATCAAAGTTATGTGATGTGCACAGTTATAATGTTACATTTTTTATTACTCTATATGGGAATATTTTGTTCTTTAAATATAAATATAAATGTAGCAAAAAATATTCTCTGGTTAACTGACATTAGTTCTAAACAATTTAGCATGCTTTGGATTGGAGTATATCCTTTTCATTTCAAAATTGTTCGAATAACTAACTCTATTCTGTAACTTTTGTAACTCTTGGGTTTTTTCCTTACTCATTTCCAATAACAGAGTAGAAAAATATTCAAAGTGTGGCTTTATTATTGCCTTAAAGAGCGATTATTTCATATATGTCGTCGAATTTTTTCCAGTTATTTTCAGAAATTTTATTTTCTTGGAGATTTTAGATGATATGAAGTCGACATCAGATCATTGAAACTCAATTTCTCATATAACATAACGCCTAAATATTCAACAAGTTTTAGCTTCCAATGTTCTGGTTTTCAATTTCAATACTTATATTTTCGTAACTATACCTTAAGAATTTTATTTGTACAAAAACTATAAATTTAATCACTTTAGTCAATATAAATTTATCCACATTAATTTCAATGAAGGACACATCTACCCACTACTCATGGCCAGTTTAAGACTTCTTCAATAAATCTGCGAATATGAAAAATGCAGAATTTACAGAAACCATTCGTGAAGAATGTCAAATATGCTTTGAAATCGGCTTTTGATCTACTCTTACATTTGGAAATCTGATGTAAATATATATTAAAAGATAAAAATAAATTAGAGAACTTTTCGTTACATATTTCGAAATTCCCTACTTTTAGCCATTTCATTCTACTTCTAGCCATGAAATTGATGCTCATTATCAGTATTTATTGAAATAGAGAACTGATAATCATTATTGCATCAATTAGGTTGGAGTGGCTGTAGGCAGGATAATGACCATAAATGGTGCCCTGCCGTGCTGAATTTACATCATTATTTTCATTGTTATCATCGATTTCAACAAATCTAAGACTTTTTGTACTTTCAATCATAACAGGTGATTCTTCAAGAGTTAAGTTTTTTAGGTTGGCGGCACTGGTTGGTAATGGAATCCAAACGTCATCTTTGAAAGTGAAAACTTTTCAGTAATCTCTGCCAGTTCATCATGGAAAGACTTACAAACGAGCAACGATTGCAAATGGTTGAAATTTACTATCAAAATTCGTGCTCTGTGAAAAATGTGTATCTTTCGTTATGACCATATTTGACCTGGTGAATCAGCAATTCGTGCTTTTATCACCAAATTTCGCACCAAGTTTACTTTGCTGGACATTGAACCATTTATAAATCATTAAACTGAATTCAGGCCAATTTCACTACTGCCCAGTCTATCAAAAATTGTAGAAGTAATTGAAACTCGATTGCAAATATATCAAGAGCGCAATAAAATAATTTCAGAGATGTAATTTGGTTTTCGAGAGGAAAAATCGACGGAGGATGCGAATGCTACTTTGACTGGAAGAATTTATGAGGCTTTTGTTGAAGATGAGGTAGCTTTATATATATTCATTGATTTAGCCAAGGCATTCGATACAGTGGACCATGAAACTTTGCTAAACAGTGGCAAGAGGTTGGTGGAGCGAGGAGTCCTACAAGGTACAATATTTGGTCCTATACTGTTCACAATATATATAAATGAATTGTTAAGTCAAGTAGCGACGGGCGGGTTGTCAGTTTTGCGTATGATACAGCTATAATTTATACTGGGAAAGATTGGACTGATCTGAAAAGGAAAACAGATATTGATTCAGTGAATATTGACAAATGGTTGAGACAGCATCACTTAACGTTGAATGTTGAAAAAACCAAATACATGCCCTTTTCTATAGAAAGGCGCTTATTACCTCAGTGCACACCCTTAACAGTTGCGAGAGAGGATACCACGTTCACGATTCCGTACGTTCATGAGTGTAAGTACCTTGGAACAGGTTTGGATTCACATCTCAGGTGGAACCTTCAAGTTGGAACATTGATTGGTAAGGTTAGATGTTTATTACCAAAATTTAGAAAACTGTCTCATGTTCTGGATACAAGTCTTCTGACAGTGGTTTATAGAGGACTGGTAGAGACACACTTGAGATACGGAATCATTGTATGGGGCGGCGCTTACAATAATGTTATGAGGAAGTTGTAAATACAACAGAAGTGGCTACTGAAGATTATACATATCAAAGATATTAGATTTCGGAGATAACGGAGCTGTTGTTTCAACTCTCTGTCTTGTATGGGATGCGCATCAACCTTTTTGTGTTTCAGTGTTAAATTTTACTAAGAAAAATGTAAATAAAAACGTTATCATAGAACAAAAAGTAGGTACTCAGTTTAGTGAGAGTTCACTGTAAGTACGTTGATTTAGTAAAGCGGTTTGTCAACGCAGTTACTCGTATAGTGGTCAAGAACGTATGATGAAATACCTCTGGACTTAATAGATACTTCTAATTTAAAAAAGTTCAAAATTAAAACAAAAAATTGGATTGAAACAAGAAGTAGATATTATATCCATAAACTGATGGAAATAACAATTGGTTAACGGGATGAGTGTAACAATATTTTTGAATTTATTACCTGAATTGAATTGTATGTATTGAGTTGTATTCAGATCTAAATGCAATATTTTCTCAAAGTGAGTTCACCACAGGCCCTGCTCTTTGTGAGCTAACTATTTATAGTATATTTTTGTTTTTATTCGGGAACTGTTATTATCCAATACCCATTATATTGAAATGATTTCTTAATATTATTGTATCCATCAATTATTCTTGAATAAAAATATTATTATTATATTATTATTTTTAAACCATTTTCTCGCATGCTTACAGTTCGTACTGAACATAATATTGCAGCCATAGCATAAAGTGTTAATGAGGATCGTGAAATGTCAATTCGTCGCCGTTCTAAGCAAGTGGGCATCGTCAAATTGGACCTTCCGAATGGACCATTTGATACGGAGCCGCGGACAACATTAACATGAAGTTATGTTTAAAATGTGAATGGCAAAGGCCAAGTTATCAATTTCGATAAACATTTCGAATATATGATGCAAATTGAGTGTTTTATTCGATTAAAAAAAAACTACGCTTAAAAAATGACCCTATATCACTGTGTTCTACAAAACTTGCAATAAATTGATGATAACTGACGTAGGAGATGAAAGTACTCGATTGAAATTTATCTGAGCACAATACGTCCGTTAGATGATATACGATATACTGCTATAAGCATGTCGGTGACCCGAACGCACCCGAAAGCAAATAACGCTCACACTACACAACCTCTTCGAATGCCTCAGTCCTTAGCTGGTCGGTAACGCAAATCCAAGAGATTTTTCTCTCACAATGTGCCCAATGCGGATGAAGAAGTTTTCGCTTCAAAAACATTCATAATATCAGATAAAAATAAATTCAAAGGCAGACGGGTAAAACATCAGACGATTATCGCAGCAATGGAGAAAAAGGCGAGATTATCAACTCCTCAAGCTTTCCACTTCAACATTTAAAGCTCAACAAAATCAAAATGATTAAAGTTTCAGCATCAAGTGTACGTCGTATTTCTGATGTTTTTGTTTTGCTATATTTTATATTCCCTTGACAGTCAAAGGCGGCTAAGTACAAACTGGAGATAATCATGTAAACATGTGGATTATTCATACTCTCCAAACCTCACGAACGAGGTCTGTCTAATCCAATTAAGGATACATTTCCAAACCAATGCGCAGGGGAGCGCCAACTGCAATTGCCGGTCAGCTATGATTGCTAACAACCACAGTCTGTTAATTTGAAATCGATTCTGCTTAGAATACTTCGTCTTATTGTATATTGCGTGGAATTGAACAAATGAAAACAAAATGCTCTGTGTAAGTAGAAATAGTGAATACACTTTACGAAAAATGATTCGTTGAAATTGAGAATGAATTTTATCGAGTGCCATTTTGAGTTGCATCATGACTTATACAAAAGAATAACGATCAACATAACTACGAAAATTTGAATTCACATCTCAGATAACAATTGGTTGAATACTGTCTCAAATTGCACAAAAATATCCAATAACTGACGACATGTTTCGATTTGCATAGCCATTGGAGTTAATACTGCTGATTAAATACACGTAACTATCTCAATATTATTGATTCAATTGAAAAGCAAATGTCATAGCCTATAATTTCTACGATCATTTCATTAATTTATTCATCGATTACCCGATTTCAATAGCCTCTATTGCAATCATTATTTCAACTGCGTTATCAAGATAATATATTTTTGATGTCCCAAAACTAATTTCATCAATAATAATAACATTTCACCGGCAATGATACGTCTGTTTGATTTCGCATCAAATATTTCATAACCGGTTGGTACATAACCGACGAATATTACCTTGATTGATTCAATAAAGCATTTTGTTTTATTATGTCAGTCTTAAGTATATCATAAAGTACGTGACAGTTGTCAGATGAAAGTGTGTTTATCTAGCGTAAAGTGTTTTCGTTAGTCTTTCAAATAACAATTTAACGTGCTAGAAATAATGTTTTGAGCTTTTAGTGTTACTCATAAGGTGGATATACTCAAATTTGGATATGAGGCATGTAAAATATCGATTGAAAAGTCAAATCTGTGTCAATTATCAGATTTTAAAATTCATTCTCTCAGATTCTCGTTGAGTTATTCATGCTTTTGTTAATAGAATGAAATGTGTTTCAGTCTACGTCAAAATATGTTGTTTACAACATGAACTCAGAATATAGGAAGCAATTCCTTCACACTTTCTTTTTCGGAGATAGATCTCTCTCCAATATTTTTCTTATTCATGAGAATTTTGACCTCCTGGATATGTATCTGTTCTTTTTTAATTGTTTTTATCCATATTCATGTTAGTGCCACTCAACTTGTACGTTCTGGGCGCTCAGTTTTGATTTTCTGGACTTCTCCGATAACATGTTCCCATCACTTTCAGCTTATCTAAACTAGATCTAATATTTCGTGTGCACAACCAATATATTTTGAAACATTTTTCCATGTTTCATGCATAACAATTTTTATCAAACCTATAATCATTACTATCAGTATAGTTTCAATTATTTCAGTTCAGATTAACAGTTCCTTTTGAGCCATATCAAGAAATTCGAAAATCAATGTTCGGACAATATTAATTGTAGCGATTCAAGTTCAATAGAATTTATCAATATTTTGGTATGTCTAACTATCATACTTCCAGTCAATACTTTCAAACCTCTTCGTATCCAATAAGGTTGCCTAATAACCACATGTGATATGCCAACCAAGATTTTTACTTTGTAAAACCCACTTTCTAGTTTTTCCACTGTAAGAACTATTCATGATATTTTTTTGAATAACTTGTTCTTCTATGATCAGGAAAGTTGAATCATGTCATTCAAAACTAAGATTATAAAGTACCTTCGTGATGAGTTTGCAAAATAATAATTTGCGTAAAATAATAATTTAAATTATTATGTTCAAATTATAGAACGGAGAAGCACGGTTCACGATTATGTGCAAAGTATTGAAAAATCTTTAATCTATACAAAAATATCAAATAAAGAATTTCATACTTGCATTCCAATAGAAATTACGAAGAATTAGTAATATTGTATACTCTTGATGATGGGTTAACCACCCGAAACATATGTAGAGTTTTTAATATATTCAGTGAAATTTAAGCCAAAACTGTTAATTTGAATTTATTGGTTTTAAACTATAATCATATATTTGATACAAAAGTTTTTAATGGAAGAGATTAAAAACAATAAATTGAAAATTAACACATTCGACTTGAGTTTAACTGAATATATTGAAAACTCTACATATTTTTCGGGTGGTTAACCGATTATCAAAAGTTGAGTATCAAGTCGTTGAGTAACATTGTATACTCTTGATAATGGGTTAACCACCCAAAGCATATGTATAGTTTTTAATATATTTAGTGAAACTTAAGCCAAAAGTGTTAATTTTAATTTATTGTTTTCAAAATATAATCATATATTTAATACAAAAGTTTTCAATAGAAAAGATTGAGAACAATAAATTAAAAATTAACACATTCGACTTGAGTTTCATTGAATAAATTAACCAGAACAAGTTAACCCATTTATCAAGAGTTTAATATCAAGATGTTGAGTAATATTGTATACTCTTGATAATGGGTTAACCACCTGAAACATATGTAGAGTTTTCAATATATTTGGTGGAATTTAATCCAAAAGTGTTAATTTTAATTCATCTTTTTCAAAATATAATGATATATTTAATACAAAAGTTTTCGATAGAAAAGATTAAAAACAATAAATTAAAAATTAACATATTCCACTTTAGTTTCACTAAATATATTGAAAACTCTACATATGTTTCGGGTGGTTAACCCATTATCAAGAGTTGAGTATCAAGATGTTAATTATTATAATGATTAAGATGTTAATCATTGTATACTCATAATAATGGGTTAACCACCCAAAGCATATGTAGAGTTTTTAATATATTTAGTGAAACAAGCCAAAAGCGTTAATTTTGATTTATTGTTTTCAAAATATAATCATATATTTAATACAAAAGTTTTCTATAGTAAAGATTAAAAACAATAAATTGAAAATTAACACACTTGACTCAAGTTCCACTGAATATATTGAAAACTATACATATGTTTCGGGTGGTTAATCCATTATCAAGAGTATACAATATTACTGAAGAAATAATATATAGAAGTTTCTCACAATTTAATACAAATACGCATGACGACGTTTCGGAATACTACTTCTTCATCAAATGCTGAATTAATGCTAGGTGTAATTTCACAAACACAATAGTTATAGTTACTCTCACAGAATATACCAGGTATGTTATATGACTAAACTAGAGTGAGGAGCAAAAGAATACAACTGATGTCGATGTCTATAAATGATACTATCAGTAGTATTCTATGGTCCTCATTACAGTTTAGTCGTAGAACATACCATTAATTCAGCATTTGATAAAGAAGTAATACTTCGAAACGTCGTCATGTGTATTTGTATTAAATTATGAGAAAATTCTAAATATTGTTTCATTTTGGATATTAATTTTCTCCAAGTATCGGCCGCATCAATCATCAATTACTGAAGATTATTCAATCAGTAATACTTCAGTATTATTGTATGCTCTTGATGATGGGTTAACCACCCGAAACATATATAGAGTTTTTATTATATTCAGTGAAACTTGAGTCGAGTGTGTTAATTTTTAATTTGTTATTTTTAACATAATGTTTCACCAAGAGATAAGCGAAACCTCTGTGTCATTTATTGAGAAAAGATTAATCTGAAATTCCAAAATGAACGATGCGAATATGAAATAAAATTATTTTCGTTTTTAGGATAACCGAATTTGAATTAACGTCCATAATATTCTCAGTTAGCCTTCTATAATAAATACGAATAATATGCAATATGCAGTAGTTGTGCTGATTATTTCAATTCCAACGACATTATCTTGAAACCTACATCTAGCATGTTGCTTTCGAGGTTATCATCAATCGCAGGTGATTATAACGTTTCCTCTTACACCCTATGTTCCTACTGATATTTATCGATTTTTGTCAACGGGGTTAGCTGCATGCAAGCTTTATGCCTCATTAGTGTCCTCTTGACGCATTTCGGCATGAAAATGAGGATGACGGAGTGCCAAATAAGTTGTAAAGTGATAACGTGCTCGATTCACTTCATTATTCCTGTTTCTGTGCTGCAGCAATTTGCGAAGGGATCCATCAAAGTGCCGACGAAAAGCCGCAGGTGAAATATAACTATCCTTCTGAACTGTGTCGTTGTTTTCATGATGATAAACTCTCAGGTTATTAAATCATTGTAGAAATAACGAAGAATACACAACAAATTAGAGGTTATAAGTCTACGTGTTAGTCTAGAATCTCGCTGATGTTGATCCAATGACTGAATTTCAAAAAAAGGTAACATTTCTACAGATTTGTGTCATTGTTCGAATTATTTATTAAAGGCCGGTTTACGTGGCTTCGTCAGTTGAAAATCCGACTATGGTGCGGTAGAACTCGGGTTCGAGGTCCGCTGAAGGCCTGGGTGTTTGTGTTTGTTTATGATTTGAGAAGTAGTTCAAATAATAATATAAGCTAGGTAATGTATATTGATAACAAGCCCAATGGCCGTTCGGAACCGTTGTTAAACTGTAAGTCTACGTAATTAAAAAACAAATGTATTGAAGAAAAGGATTATCAGTCTCTGTGATATTATACAAGTATAATTATATTATCGTTTATTTATTCACACTGAAATGAAGAGAACTCTCTCAATGATTTTTACGCATTATATTTATAGGTATAGTTATACATCATATATTTATTTATGCTTAAATATTTTATTCTCTGAAGCAATAGGAACATATACTCGATTATTCAAAAGTATTCTTATCATTTCGATACTTGCTTGTTCCTTCTCCTAGAGGTCACAAAAATTTGATTCAACAAAATGATGATAACAGAACTGAAACTGACATAAATCAACAAACACCCCTCGTAAAAAAATAACTGTATCGTCAGCTAAACAGACAAATTCTCCGAATGATTTCAATGTTAGTAAACTTTTTGAATATATTTATATATATATATATATATATATATATATATATATATATATATATATATATATATATATATATATATATATATATATATATATTTATATATATAATATATATATATATATATATATATATATATATATATATATATATATAAGGAAATGGAATTTTTTTGTGCTTATTGCACTGAATGAAATTTCTGAGAAAATGAACACTAAAACATTCATTTGCAAAATTCAAATTAACCAAGTGAATGTTATAGTAGAGCTAGATATGTGAACTTGTACGATGTGATGCCTCCATCCATCATCCTTCAAGGGATAAATGTTAGAGAAATATTGAAATCGATGCCACACCTGATGGAAGTGCGAGACATATATGTTTCGTTCTGCAAGGAACTCGTCAGTCGCACCACGTCCATCGAAGTGAAGCAACGATTTTAACCTCCAAGCATCTTCTTTTGACTCAAAGAAGTGGAAGATCGTAGAGTAATGAATACTCTACAATTCCATCTATAGGAATCAGTAGAAAACACACCTCTCATATTACAGATGAACTCTCGTACACGTTCACATATCTAGCTCTACTATAACATTCTCTTGGTTAATTTGAATTCTTCAAATGAATGTTTAATTGTTCATTTTCTTAGATATTTCATTCAGTGCAATAAGCACAAAAAATTTCATTTCCTTAAAAATATCGCCGAATAGGCCCCTGAAATACGAGAATAAACGCGAGCGTAATACTAACGCAACCTATTGACATTTGAAAACATCGTCTGATGATATTTGTCGAATACACATTGCAATTTAGTAGATACCTACGGGTATAGAAGATATGTCCAAGCATCTTCTTGTGACTCCAAGTGGAAGATATTTCAAAAAGATATTTGAAATGTCACACATCTTCTATACCTACGGGTATAGAAGATGTGTGAAATTTCGATGCTTGGTGTGTCTGTAATCTGAGAGGTGTGTTTTCTACTGATTCCTATAGATGGAATTGTGGATTATTCATTACTTTACGATCTTCAACTTGGAGTCACAAGAAGATGCTTGGAGGTTAAAATCGTTGCCTCACTTCGATGTACGTGGTGCGACTGACGAGTTCCTTGCAGAACGAAACATATATGTCTCGCACTTCTATCAGGTGTGGCATCCATTTCAATATTTCTCTAACATTCATCCTTTGAAGGGTAATCACATCCTACACGTTCACATATCTAGCTCTACTATATCATTCTCTTGGTTAATTTGAATTCTTCAAATGAATGTTTTAGTGTTCATTTTCTTATATAGGTATATATATATATATATATATATATATATATATATATATATATATATATATATATATATATATATATATATATATATATATATATATATATATATATATATATATATATATATATATATATATATATATATATATATTTTTCTTATATATATATATATATATATATATATATATATATATATATATATATATATATATATATATATATATAAGAAAATGAACACTAGAACATTCATTTGAAAAATTGAAATTAATCAAGAGAATGTTATAGTAGAGCTAGATATGTGAACGTGTACGATGTGATGTCTCCATTATCCTTCAAGGGATAAATGTTAGAGAAATATTGAAATCGATGCCACACCTGGTGGAAGTGCGAGACATATATGTTTCGTTCTGCAAGGAACTCGTCAGTCGCACCACGTCCATGAAAGTGAGGCAACGATTTCAACCTCCAAGCATCTTCTTGTGACTTCAAGCGGAAGATCGTAGAGTAATGGATACTCTACAATTCCATCTATAGAAATCAATGGAAAACACCTCTCTCGGATTACAGACACATCGCACTTCTATCAGGAGTGGCATCGATTTCAATATTTCTCTAATATTTATCCCTTGAGGGATGATGGAGACATCACATCGTACACGTTCACATATCTAGCTCTACTTTAACATTCTCTTGATTAATTTCAATTCTTCAAATGAATGTTCTAGTGTTCATTTTCTTAAATATTTCATTCAGTGCCATAAGCACAAACAATTTTCATTTCCTTTTATATATATATATATATATATATATATATATATATATATATATATATATATATATATATATATGGAACGTATTTATTCACATGTCAGACATGATTTTGAATTCAAGAAGTCTGCAGTAATAATAGAGAGAACCATTGTGTGACATATTTGTGATTCGTGTGACTTGTATTTCATGTTTAATTTGTGATTTTTCTTTTATCTTGGGACGAGCTATATTTGTACTAATCCATTATTATTCAATAACATACATGAAATTGACATGTCCTCATAGTTGACCACTGTGGTCTACTCGCTCTGAAGCCTGAAGATGCGAATAATACTTCGCGAAACCGGTAGCTAATTAAACCAAAAATTGGAGTTGTGAGAATTGTGTTTCATTTAATCCTCATTATAAAAATGAACTCACACAGGGATAATACCATTTCATATATATATATATATATATATATATATATATATATATATATATATATATATATATATATATATATATATATATATATATATATATATATATATATATATATATATATATATATATATATATATATATATATATATATTATCATATATATATATATATATATATATATATATATATATATATATATATATATATATATATATATATATATATATATATATATATATATATATATATATATATATATATATATATATATATATATATATATATATATATATATATATATATATATATATATATATATATTATATATATATATATATATATATATATATATATATAAACTGTAGAAAAGAAAATTTTTTCTTGTTTAAATCAGGAATTTCTATGAATTGAAGCTTTGAAAGGTGCTTTTTGTATACTTCGATGAACATCATCTATAAGGATGAGGAACCTACAGCAGTTCATCAATTTGAAGCCAATTAAACTCAATATTATGACTTTCTTTTCTATGTGATTGAATCATCATGCAAATATCAATAAATTCAATTCTTTCCTTAGGCTGACGAACTTATATATTGAAAAAATTTCGAAACAACTTCCTCTAATTCTATGGTGATAAAATACCTAAGTATTCGAAAATCACTGAAAGATATAGTGTAATCCGAGAAAATTGTCTAAATTTCACAGATAACTTATTGATACGTTCAACATAATCTTTCGGATTACTAAACATTGTGAAGAGTTGATTCGTAACTTTTGCTAATGATTTAAGAATGACAATCGTTTCGAATTTTACGATAAATTCCAACAAAATTCGATAAAGTTTTATGAAGGACTTCTATAAAGATAATTAGAAATTAGATCATCGAATATAAATGAGGTTTATTCTCCACGAAAGATATTGAAAATGTTTCGGAAGTAACGGATTGTTTGAGGTATATTATGTTTCCGTGTCTTGAATTCAGAATCTAATACTATTGCTTTTGGTCGTTATTTCCCAGATTTTTTCAGGATGTCCGTAATTCTGCTTGTCTCTTACAAATTACAGCTAATAGTTCCCCGTCAGCCTCACTCTTTTGTGCCATTAGAAAACAATCATTTATTTGTTATCCTTACACGCAAGGGGTACAAGAAAAAATTACTAGATAACGTCTTATTCGTCCCCAATATTTATTCCTGTTTCTTAAGATGAATGAGCCTCCTTTCTACAAGTCATTGTTGTTCTGAGTCAATGTTTTCACGGAAATGTTGCCTTTTTTCTCCATTTATTATATCAGATTTTTATTTCTTCCATCTTGTTCAGAAAATGGTATTGAAGAGGCGCCAAAACATTACCTATGACTCTTATTCTTGAAATACAGTTATGAAATCATGACAACATTTCATGATATCATCAATTTCAATTCAGAGATGTCAGAATATTACAGATTATTTTCATTTGATTTCCTGATTCTGATTCAGAATGTCCCGAAGAATCTGCAGTTCTTCTGGACATTAGTGAAAGATAGTTTATTTTGAATGTTTCAAGCAATAACGGGCTGCTTTCAATATGAAAAACTTTATTTTCGTTGACGTTTCGTTGTATATCACAACTTTGTCAAAACTAATGAATAATTGAATTTTATGAATACTACTATATATATCAAATGTCAAACTTATTTTTCAAGAAAACCAAATTAGTTTTTCTGTATTTTCATATTTTGGTTTTTAGTATCAGAGGAATATTTCTGGCTTAGCAATCGCTTCGGAAGTTTCAGTGTTCTTCATCATGAGTTCTTCAGAGGTTTCCTCAGAAATACAAAATGCTTCTTTTGAGTTGTATTTACATTCTCAATTATCTTTTATTTGTTCATCACAGATTAGGGTTCCTCGATAAAGTTTTTTTTTCCACAATTATTATTATAGTGCTAGACATAGGGATGCTACCTGTGTACCGACTTATATAGGAATTGAATTATTTAACCGCCTACCAAACAGGTAAGTGGTTTAAATCAACCCAAATTCAAAAATAAGTAAAAAATTGTTATGATATTATTTTAATATCAATCTAAGTGTTGCTAATCTTGTTATGAAAAGTTGATATGTCCTATATATTATGTAATGTCTGATGGGATGAATATATTTATTGTTATCATTTATATATATATATATATATATATATATATATATATCTATATCTATATCTATAACTTGAACTACGCCGTTCTTATGATAACCAATTAGCTTGAAACATATGTAAACGGCTGTCACGAAGAAAACAAAAATAAACCTGCAGGTAAATACCGCAAATTCCTCCTTTTCTATTTTCATACCTGTATAAAATTTTTCAAGGTTATCTTATTGTCGGTACAAAATTTCAGAGGGTATAAATATCGTGTCACAGGTCGACATTGATTCAGTCTTCAAAATAGAGTCGAATAGAACTCAAAGATACTCAAACAAAACCACAAAGATGTGTATTCCTCACGTGGAGTTTTGTGTTTTGTTTTGTTCCGTGTTTCTAATCAACATATAAGTTTGAACATCTATAACTTGAACTACGCCGTTCTTATGATAGCCAATTACCTCGAAACATATGTAAACGGCTATCACAAAGAAAACAAAAATAAAATTGCAGGTAAATACCGTAAATTCCTTTTTTTCTCTTTTCATAATAATGAGAATAATGAAACAAAAATATTTCTATCGACGACTAGAGTGATCAGAAACATTTCATTCATCAAATCATCTTGAATGGATTTGTGAGGCAAAACCTTGAAATTTGAAGATATCTTCGAGCTTCCATGGCAAGAACTACTGCAAGATAATTAAATTGTATAATGAATATTTATGAGCTCTTATTACATAGCCAAGGGACGCTTAGAGCTAGCCTTGTTTAGTTAAGCAATAACTGAATGCTTCTAACCAGCGTTTAGTTGGAGGGGTTGGTTTGGATGAAACCTAACACAGAAAATAATGAAATTATGAGATTCACAATATTTATATATACATATGTTGCAGAATTCTTCAGTTATTTGAAAATCTCGAATAATTCTGAAAATTAGACCGACAATTATAATTAATTTAATAGTGTTGGCGTTTACTTGACATAAATCCATTATAATTGAATATACACTTAAATTCAAACACTTGTTTATATAATTTTTTTATAATTTAAGTTCATATTCAATTATAATTAAATTGAGATTTCTTCAATTGTGCTTGAGAATATTCTGAATTTTTAATAATATCGTATCAATTCTATATATCAAAATATCGAAACATATATATTATATTATATTATATGGAAAATTATATTTTCCATATTTTAAGACTTCTCCGAATAATTCCTGACGTTCCAGTACTTGGAGAATCTTTAAAATAATTACAATTTTTCGAATAAAAAGTCTGGAGCATCTGAAATAATTTCAGATGTTCCAATAATTAAAAAATTCGGAAAATGTGAATTGTGGGAATAACGAATTTTCTTCATATCTCAAGTCTTTTTGAAATACTTCCCGAGTTTCTAATAATTGGAGAATTCCCGAAATAACGCCCATCTTTCAAATTGAAGTTGAATTCTGGAAATACCACAAGATTCTTCCATTTTTGGGAATTTCTTGGAATAATTACAAATTTTCAAATAATTGAAGAATTATCAGAATAATTCCAACTTTTCAATTGAAAGTAAATTCGATGAATAATAAGAGATTCTAATAATTGTACTCTGGATGTTTTTCCAGACTTTCCAATAGTCGAAGAATTCATCGAAAGTCAAATAATTAGAAATTCTTCGAAATAATTCCAGATTCTGAAATGATTAGTATATGTTTTGAATCATTCAATATTTTCGAATGATTCTAGACATAGTATGGGATTTCCTCTGCAACTTTGACACTAGTTTTTTTTTTCATATTCATAAATTTATTTATGGATTTCACGTATTGATTAATCAGATTTTGGGAATTCTGCCAACATATTCAATGAATTATTATATATCATTGAGCTATTCGTGATATACGGTGATCATTTGTCTGAAAAGATTTTCAGATTTAGTTCATATAATTTATTGTCGATTATATAAATGGCAACAGTTTAGTCACTGAAATTTCAATAGGAGTCAAATATATCTGCTTTTGTGATGATAAAAGTAATGAAATTCAATCTTTCATATATCTTTCTTGTCATGATAAATTATTCTTATACAGCATCAAATCTCTCATCACAGCTCTTACATTGATATTACTGGGGAACAATTTGTAACATAATTTCTGTTGACTTCGATTTTTAGGCTTGTTCAGAGGTTCATTGACATGCTGATTCCAAAATTTTCAGTTTTTCTCTATCACGTCAAGTTTTTTTTACAGTATTTGCGCATACTGTATTGGAGTTTTTGAGAATGGAAACAAAAGGAACACGTGATATTTTCGTTTGGTATACCAATGATTTGGCGAGATCCTAAAGACCGCTCCAATGATAGTTACGTTTGTATAATAAAAACTTCAGGATATAACGAAAAAACAAATATAAAATAGATTATTCTAGTTTATCGTCAGATATACGCCCTGTGTCGCATTCAGCCCAGTGCCAGTGATTCAAAAATTAACCTCTTTAGAAATACAAGAAGTTGAGTTGAGCGACGATCGAAGTGAATCCAGCGACGAAGATTTTAAAGTTGACGATGATTCTGCTCGTAAAGGATTTAATCGGCATGAGTTAAATGACTTGGTACGAGATTTGGGACTATCCAAAAAAGCGTCAAAACTTTTAGCATCCAGACTGCACGAAAAAAACTTGTTAGAAGAAGGAGCTGAAGTCACCTACTTTCGATTGAGAGAAAGTGCATTTCTGCAGTTCTTTCGGAGTGCTGATAAATTTGTGTATTGCCATAACATTGCTGGTTTATTGGGAATTCCAGACTATAGCGCAACTGAATGGCTATTGTTTATAGACAGCTCAAAACGTACCTTAAAGTGTGTTCTCCTCTACAGTTGAAATGTATATGGTTCAGTCACAAAAGGAAATGAAGTTTATTTGCATGAAGAATACGAATACATAAAGAAGGTCACTTGTTTCATTATAACTTACACCAATGGATCATCTGTGTTAGCCTCAAAATAGATTGTTTCCTTCTTGGCCAGCAACGCGGATATACCAAGTATCCTTGTTTTCTATGTATGTTGGACAGCAGACGAGAGACAACTCGTGAGAAGAATTGAATGCAGTGAAAGTGGCCGTCAAGATCTGACCTGAAACCTGGTGATCCAAACATTCTAAATCAACCATTTGTCGACAGAAAACACATTATATTTCCTCCTTCGCATATAAAACTAGGTCTCATGAAGCAATTTGTTGAAGCTTTGTCAACTGAAGGCGACTGTTTTAAGAATTTCATTTCGGCATTTCTTAGCTTGTCATATGATGAAGATAAATGCTGGTATCTTTGATGGGACACATATTCGACAACTTATTAAAGATGAACGTTCATTGAAACAATGACCCAACTTGAAAATAATGCTTGGTTGGCATTCAAAAGTATTTTCAAAGACTTTCTTGGGAACACACGAGCCCAGAATTACGTCGAAATTACTCAATATTTCTTAGAAAGCGTTATAAAGATTGGCTGTAACACAAGTTTCTAGAAAATTTTGGCGCTGTTAGTGATGAACAGGGTGAGCGATTCCACAAAAATTTGAAGGTCATATAGGCAAGGTATCAAGGTAGATGTGATGTCAGTATGATGGCTGACTACTGTTGAAGCATCAAGTGAGAATGTCCCCAGATTGAACATTCTAGGAAAAGTTATAAGCGAAAATTTTTACCCTTATATATTTTCTCATTTTTTGTATAAACACAATTTAACTTATAATATTATAATAACATTTGTATAAATGAAATATTCTAATATGTTTGGTTAGTACCCACTTTATTTTCCTCCGTATGCGCATTTTATATGACTTTTAAGGTAAAGAGAGGATATCCTGGAGTTTAAAAACTTGACGCGATAGAGGAAAATTGATAACATTTTTGAAGTTAGAGACCAAAATTTAGTCTAAAACAAGTCACAGATCTAAGACAACAAAATTAGTGTTCCAAGTGATCAATTGAGATATTGATATTTAGTTTGTTTCATATAATGTTTTGTGTTTCTGATTTCCTGTTATTTTCACCTACTATTTGTTTTGAACACTTATTTTCAAACTGCGTTGAATCAGTAAGAATTAATGAACAAACAAGTCACCTTTTTACGATAGAATCCATTTTATATATTTTAAACGCATGAAAGTATTTGAGGTTCCCCCAGAAAAAGGAATATTTTTCAATGAAATGTGCCAATTTTAAACGCTCATAATATTAACAGTATTGAATTGATCCATCACAAAATACTTGGTGGAAAATTTTCATAAAAGTTCATAATATAATTCTAAATACTTGGGTACTTTTCTTATGAACTTCTATTCCAGTGGACATACGTATCAGGCTGTTGACGCATTGTCAAGAGATTATAGATGTCTTGAAATTAAACAAGAATTGGCAAATTTCAAATGAGTTGTATTCTTTTCGTATCTGTTTTGGTGTTCCTCTTGAGTTTATATTCTGAACATTGAACCCAATGCTCATTCACTTAATGAAATCTCATATACCGAAATAATATTATAATGGACAATATATTTAGCATTCTTGCAAGTCTCAAATATGTTTTAATTTATCAATCGTTTGATATGGAATTTCATTGCATATCTCCCTCCACTGGAATCTGCTGAAAGAATAATATCTCTTCAGAGGGTTCGAAAAAACTCTTGAATTTTATCGTTTGAAAATCTTTTAAATTCTCTTCCTTATCGAACAGCAAACTAAGTCAACAGTATTCAAATTAAAGAGTCGGCTACGCCGCTCCGGGGTGAAAAAATAATTTCTCAGGTGGGACCAAAAAGTAAACAAGACTTTTTCATTTCATTGTTGCACGAACGCTTTCCTTGAGTGATAAATTCTCCTCAGCCACAAGTAGCTATTTGGAAGACGCCTCTAATACAAACAACCAAGATGGCAGCCCGCACCTGAGACCGCATCTCGGAATCGCCGGTTAATGTCAGCAGGACCGTCTCAGGACCCGTTCAATAAATTTTTCCATTTGCAGTACTACATGCGAATACGAATATATTGCATATTCAAGAGAGTTTCGAGCATAATGTCAATGTTATGTAGTAATCAATTGGACTGATACATGATTATAAGTATCCTGACTCCAACTACTGGAAGCAATACAACAAACACGTATTTAATAGTGTTGGCGTTTACTTGATGTAAATCAATTATAATTTAATGAAAATTTAAATTCAGAAACCTGAACCTATGATTTACATTTTATTGACTACATAGCATGACGCGTTTCGTCGTTACAAACGACTTCTTCAGATTATTCTGTAAGCATATGAAGAAGTCGTTTGTAACGACGGGACACGTCATGCTATGTAGTCAATTAAGTTTAAATCATAAGTTCAACTGTTTGAATTTAAGTCAACAAACACGTACTCTTAATTTTAGACGAACATTTTGATGATGACCATACAAATGATGTCCTTTTCACATTCGTACTGACATAAATCAGCAGCATTCAACAACATTTGCCAAAGACATCAAAAAGTCCTTTATCGACTGAAAATAACATAGAAGAATTACTAAGTGGTGAACAGATCGCCCAAAATAATAAATGTTCGCATTATATTCATTAAGAAAGAAGAATTCATTCGAATTCGTTCAAAACTGATTGTATAATGAATCAAGAATTTATGAGTTGACTTGTGATATATGCTTCAAAGCTTAAAAGAGGCACAAATTTTGCACTTAAAATATTTGAATATGAAAGATGTTATGAGGAAAAACCAGGAACCGAACCATGCAACGAATTTTGAAAAGAACTCATATTCTGAACCATGGATTTGAACCATTGCAGACAAAACGAAAACGGTACAAAACGTAGTTTGTGGAAAGTCATAGAGACCAATAAATGGAAAAAATACAATAATTCATGAACTGACCAACTTTACCTGAATCATTTTCTCCATTAAAATCATTCATCAGTCAATGTGTATTTCTGTAATTTGAACGTATCCTACATACATCATTTACCATGAATCATCTATCAGTTAACTATAGCTTCCATTTTATATGCTTATGTATGGTAGTCTCGTTCCTTACTTACTTTTTGCTATTACGCTAAAAATGTTTCATTTCACATTGTATTGTATCGTTATCATCTGATGAAGTCGTTGATGGGACAACATAATGATAATTGTTGAACTTTTTGATTCAGTAAACTCGCCGTTGTCTTTTCCTGAATTGTCACGGATTTATCGGCCTTTAATCTACTTCTGGATCATAGTGAAATGCTTCTCATTCCAGGTTCACAGGAGCACTCATTCTGCGGAATCTTTCGATTTCATTGCTCGATGTTGTTGTGTTTGATGTGCCAGAACTCGTTCCATTCTAAGCCTGACTACTTCATTGTTATCCACTGTAAAACGTAATTACGCCATACCAATACAAATTGTGTCATTATTTGTCTCTCACTTTTCGTCAGTGTCGTTTGCATGTGAGGAATCTCATCGCACTATGTCAACTCGACGACCTATCAACTCGTCCTTTCCTTGGCATATTGAAACAATTTGAGCTAATAATGTTCTTTCAATCTGATAATAATAATAAGATTGTAATAATGGTAGAATGCTGAAGAATGACATATAACTTTCAATTAAAATTTCGACAACCACCTGACATTCAGAAATATATATATATTTTTTGCATTCGAACCAAACAGAGATGTGTGTGTGTGTGTGTGTGTGTGTGTGTGTGTGTGTGTGTGTGTGTGTGTGTGAAAAAGCACAATGAAGACTCATTTTATGTGCATTCCAAACAATGACACCGGTCAAAATATTGAAATTATACGCGATAAATACCAGATTAATGAATCAAAATTACGAACCTCAAATATTTGACGTGAAAGTAGATAGAACAGTTTATATAGTAAATGAAATCGTTGTTTTTACCGTCTTTATTGCTATCATCATTGTTATTCATTTCAAACTATTCTTTTAATTTGACTGCTGAACTTCTGAGGATACATCGAAGGAAAAACAAAATTGTTATTTTTATTTAATTCCGACGATTTTCATATATATTCACCTTTTAAATCTTCTCTGGACTTTCACGAATAATTCAAGACTAAATTAGCCAAATCGGTCCAGCCATTCACGAGTTTTAGTGAGACTTACGAACAGCAATTCATTAATATATATATAAATATATATATATATATATATATATATATATATATATATATATATATATATATATATATATATATTTATATATATATATATATATATATATATATATATAAATATATATAAATATATATATATATATATATATATATATATATTTAATATTGATTGGTTTTGTTAATATTTTTCACAGTAAAAAATATTATACCTACTTCAGTCATACCTACACAATGAAAGCTGCAATGAAACGCCTTCAGTGGAGAAATGAAGATATAAAATTTGTTACAGCATCCTAATTTTCCTAATTTTAAACAATTAATGCAATAAATTAATAAAAATATTGTTATTGCGGAAAATCTGCACAATGGAACATATGGGTTCAAATCGCTAGTGGCACTTGGACGTTTGTGAAGTTGTATGTCTTCAATTTCAGTGGGTGTAAAATATGAAACATTTGTGGTGAAACAAATGTGCCAACTGGACAATTACTCATATAGAATAATTTGAAAAATTTCAGTTAGAGAGAACATATTCGGGTCTATAGTTAGTTATAACGGCTAATAACAGGATAATCGAACTTCTGGAGAAATTTGAGTAATTTTCAAGATTATTGGAATCTGCATATTCTTTGAAATAATGTTCAGCAGAGACATTTGACTAGAGGTAAAAAGACACTAGAAAAAAATTGCAGAATCCGTCAAAGATACTACGTGAATCACTCAGCTCAACATCTCAGTATCTCACAAACACCAGAAATACGGAATGTAGAATTCTTTTTCTGCACAAAAGACCTGAAACTATTTGGGCGTCCACTTCTAGGGTTTTTCACCTGTCTACGGTCAACGAAACTAAATCGTTAATTTTCAATTATTTAAATATTTATTATTATTCAAATATGATTGTGTCACAATTTTTTTCAAGTACAATTTTATGTTTGTTCGATGAACAACTGCTGAAGAGAGATTGATTACTCAGTAACGTACGGTAAAGTGACGACGGTATATTGATCCTTAAAAGTTTTTGGCTCAGTGATGCTGGTGGCTTCCATTTGCATATTGTTCTTGGACAACCCTTCAAAATTGGACTAGTAGTTGTAGTTTATTGGAGCAATAAAACATCGTACAGTCCTTTTTACACAAGTCAAAAATGAAAATAAAAAACATAAACGATCACAAATATCTGCATACATACATTCACAAATAAAATGATATCAAGTCATTTATAAGGAGAAATGTAAACGAAAGAACTCGGTGAAACAGTAGATAACATTTTCAATTAAAATCTCCTTCAGTAATGATTTGAACTTATTAATAGGTTGAGTGCGGATTCTATGAGGTTAAGCATTGAAAAACTTCCAATACCAGTAATTCTAATATCAGATCTAAATCTGGTAGCATACTGATGAAAACCACTACCCACAAACATAGAATCTTCTGTTTCGTAAGCGTATAACAAGCAAACAAAGATATATAAACCTAGGAACGATATTATTAGCAATTCTTTATATTTAATTTTGCAACAGGCTCTATAGTCTGAACCCGAGATAATTCTGATTGCCTTCCTTTGAAGTTTAAAAATGGTCTCTCTAACAATGACCCCACACTAACAAGCTATATCGGAAGACAGACTCAAACAAAGAGAAATACGCCAACCTGAGTAGCTCATTAGACACAGATCCGATCAAACTACGAAGCACAAATATGCTTCTACTCAGCACGGCGGCAACTGACGCTATGTGTGGTTTCCATGTGAGGCGAGAATCAACACATATACCACGGAACTTGGTGTTATCAGCCGCACTTTCAGGATGGTTCAAGCTGAAAAACATGCTCTTTGACTTGTCATCATTCATACACAGTTCGTTGCCTGTAAACCACCGTTCGGGCTTCATGCGGTCCCTGTCACAAACAATTCGAGCCTCACTCAAATCAGACCCAAAATTAGAAATATTGTTGTCGTCCGCAAATAAAATCACTCTTGAAGTTAGATAGTCTGGTAGGTCGTTTATAAAGACCAAGAATAGAATTGGACCCGCAATTTATCGCTGTGGGACTCCTACGGATAGTGCTCTCCTATCTGACCAATTTCCACCGAAGACCGCCGACTGATATCTATCAAACAGAAACGACGAAATCAATGCAATGCTGCCCTCAACAAAACCATATTTTCGGAACTTCGACATAAGAACCGAATGAGATGCACAATCGGAAGCCTTCGTCAGATCCAGGAAAAGGCTGACCGAGTATCATCCCCGCTCTAAACACTTCAACGTATCCCCCACAAAACTCAAAATTGCTTTTGTAGTTCCGAGATCTCTTCTGAAACCGAACTGCCTATCACTCAATAGCCCATTTGACTCAAATAACTCAACCATCTGGGAACACATTAATTTCTCTATCACCTTGGAAAACAAAGGAACAATCGATATAGGTCTATAGTTGGCAACCTCACTCTGATCACCACCCTTATACAGAGGGACAAATAGTTAATATAGTTAACAGTTGTGATAAACAACGAAACGTCAACAAAAATTAAGTTTTTCATATCAAAAGAAGCCTGTTTTTGCTAAAAACATTCGAAATAATGTGATGATCAGACTAAACTTCATTGTTACGTTCCTGTGTATTATTCCATTTTAGGAAATAAGATACAGGTATATAGAAAATCTCGTTTCTTCGGGATTTACATAATAGTGATACTGTGCTCCATTAACTCCTAAAATTGCATTTCATCCATTATTACGTACAAACCAGAATAGAAAACAACCAAACATAAATGAAGACGATGTTATTACTTGGTTTTGTTAAGGTCAAAATAAAATTCTAGTTCTAGTTTTGTATATGAAATAATTTGTATCTGTGAATTCTGAATCCCAGATTTTAGTGGGGCTTACAAATTCAACATAAATAACATTCTTTGAAATGAAAATGAAATTTTCTCTCACCTTTCATACATTTTAAATGGAAATTGAATTTTTCCTCATAAATTCGTTGGATTTCACCCTTCGGAAATTTAATATCATTAACAAATCTTTGTATTATATTACTTATTATTAGCAGATGCCCAAAAGGCTACATTCAACAATAAACTTCGAGTAGAGAGAATGAAATACAAAGCTCTATCTCGAATGAAAATGGAATGAACTGCTTCGGGCACGAAAATAATTAACACTACCACAGGATGGTTTGAATTAAAGGACCCTCCGGAATGAGACCTTTTTGAACAATACAATTATATCATTAATTAACAAATATCTCAACTAGAGAATGAAATTTTACCTATATGACGATTCAGAAATAATATATTGTTATGGACTTGTTTCGCTCATTTCTAAATAATGATTGGATTTCTCTTAATTCGGTTTAATATATTGAGGATATGTTTGAGAAGAAACTCAATTATGTTAAATTCAACTTTGAAAGTGACATTCCACTCATTTGAATTTCCTGGCTTACCCTGAGTTCTCCAGAGGTTTCCTCGTGGTAAGAAGTGAAAAGGAAGCCGAGTTGAATGTTTCAAATAACTTAAAATTGTCGTTCGATATCCATAGTAATTGTTAATATTCCCTTATTCAAAAGTTCTGGTAAAGTTGTAATTTTCAACGAAAAGTTAACAAAATTGAAGATTTTTCGAATACAAAGAGCCGGTTATCGTTAGAAATATTATAAATAATAATCGTATCGAAAAAACCATTTTACACACACTATATATATATATATATATATATATATATATATATATATATATATATATATAAGAAGATTTACACTAGAACATTCATTTGAAAAATTCAAATTAATCAAAAGAATGATATAGTAGAGCTAGATATGTAAACGTGTACGATGTGATGTCTACATTATCCTTCAAGGGATAAATGTTAGAGAAATATTGAAATCGATGCCACACCTGATAGAAGTGCGAGACATATATGTTTCGTTCTGCAAGGAACTCATCAGTCGCACCACGTCCATCGAAGTGAGGCAACGATTTCAACCTCCAAGCATATCCTTGTGACTTCAAGTGGAAGATCGTAGAGAAATTAATACGCCAAAATTCCATCTATAGAAATCAGTAGAAACACCGCTTTCAGATTACAGACACACCTAGCATCGAAATGTACCCTTTGTGAATTTCTGTGGAGAAGGGCTTCTCGCGAAAGATATTTCAAAGAATTAATTAGTTATGCTCACATGATTAATCAGTCGCTTGTCATGTGCTTCGACCTTGTTGGCTCTCATTAGATTAACGTACAATTTCTTCTTCCTCAAGCGAACTATCTTATGAATGAATTGTGTTCTTCGGATAGAAAAGTTGAAGAGTTCAAACCTTCAAATTCGTTTCTTGTTCAACTCAAATAATGTACTGTAATATCATCTTTTTCTAAACAGATTCATATTCTCATCAACTACTAGAATACTTCTTCTTCTTCTTCTTCTTCTTCTCAGTCGTTATTCTGTCCCGGTCTTGTGCACTGCTTCCCACGCAATACGGTGCAACACTACTCTATGCTCAGCGGCTCTAGAGTTTTCATTGGTGCTGTAATGCGTCGCAGATTTTATCAGATCTGTCTACCTTGTTGGAAAGCGCCTACGCTATCTCTTGCCCTCGACATTTACTTGCACTACCAATCATTTGATAGAGTCTTCTTTTCGGGTTATATGTCCAAAGAATTTAAGAATTCGCAGCTGCACACTTAACGATAACCTACCTTCTTTGATGTTTAGCCCCTTCAGAATCGAGACGTTGGTTTGATGTGCAGTCCACGGCATTCTGAGCAAGCGTTTCCAGCACCGCATTTCTTACGCATCAATTTTGCGACGATCTTGCATCCTCAATGTCCATGTCCCAGCTCCGTACAAGAAGATGAATACTACTTGGATAAACTTCATAAAAAGAGGATTAACATTTCACCAATTAATCAAGTGTCAAAAATTAATGAATCCGAAATGACTGATCCATTATAAAACGAGTGATAAAATATTTTCCTCCATAAATAATGAAATAATATCCCCAATATAAACCAAAATGTTGATGCTAATGGGCTACAAAAAGGAGGGTGTAGATTATGTTGTGAATAATTTATCACTTACTTGTCTGAAGAGCAAAAGCCGTAACTATGAATTAAGGAAAACGGTTTTGTCCTGTGATGTAGGTGCAACAAAGGAAGGATCACTCGCTTGAAATGATGAAAGAGGTTAAAAATTTAGATTCATCTAGATACACAGACAGCATGACAAGATACTCATATCACAAAATTTGTAATTTCTGTACGTGATCCAAAATATATTATACGATTAAGAAATATTCAACTCAAATTCCCAAACATACATACATATATATATATATATATATATATATATATATATATATATATATATATATATATATATATATATATATATATATATATATATATATTTTGAATGTTTTTAGCAATAACAGGCTTCTTTTAATATTAAAAGTTCATTTCTGTTGACGTTTCGTTTTATATCACAACTATGTCAAAACTAATGAATAATTGAATTCATGAATTATTATAGATATCAAAATGTCAAACTTATTTTTAGAAAAATCCAATTAGTTTTTTTTGTATTTTCACTTATTGATTTTCATTATCAGAGGAATATTTCTGGCCCAGCATTCGCTTCGGAAGTTTTAGTTTAGTCTTCTTCACCATGAGGAAACCTCTGAAAAACTCATGGTAAGCCAGGTGATTCTAATAAATGTGATTTATATATACATATATATAATTACATATAGTTTTTTATACTTATCCAGAATATGTATATTATTGGTTTATGTGTGTGAAATTGAAGGTAAATCTGGAAAAAATTAATTTTCAGATGTGATGTTTGGTGATTGTTGTGTATTCATTTTATGAGTGTTATTTGTAATGTTTAATTGTGCGTTGTAAATAGAATTAAGATGTTTAA